>JAODLI010035214.1:0-18863 GCA_027575585.1 Percopsis omiscomaycus | reverse complement strand
AGAATGAACTAGTTCACAGTAACGCTCATCAGGCAGTAATACAGTACGTTCAGTTCACGTTCACCCAAAATATGAACTCGTTCTATGAACGCGTTCAGGCACATCACTGGTCTAGGTAGCGATGGCAAACCAGAGGGAAGATGTGCCCATCTGAAGTTACCTCCTCTTCTGAAAGTGGAGGAGAAACTGTGGCGGTGGCCAATTTTCCTGCACTGCACAATGTGTTCATTTACCAGGTCATGAATTTAAAAAATGAAAGGTGGAGGAAGGTTTCCGAGGTATTAGGAATCTCTGGTGAGGTTTATAGAATGCATGGACGCAAAACCAAGTGAATCACAATTTGATGATACGTTAGTTAACACCATTCATTGACTGACAATGTAAAGACGATGTTGATATACGTAATGTATTAGTTAAATAATTATTGTGATCATATTATCTCCACTTAGCATTTATTTAAAGAAGCGATTGGCTGAAGTTATGTACCTAGGTTTTAATAACTTTACTGAAATTATTATTGCCTGTGTTCAAAGTGTAGCAGCACACCTAGTAAGTAAGCACATGGTGATATAGCATTACATAGCACCGCTGCCGGGGTGAATGCATAAACATAGCGATGTCTATTGCAGGGAGGACTACGTAGAATATAATAGCTCATTATGTAGGAAGTCTTATGAAAGTATATGAATCTTATATGAGTCTACATGGTTTAGAACACACACACACAAACACACACACACACATACTGTATAGAGTAATGGTAATATATATATATTCGTATTTATGTGTATCAAATGTTTTTTTTATCTAAAACATCATTTAATGGACATTTAACTCTTCTTCTGACTGCTAGTCAGTCATAAACAATAGCCATTGTGTTTGTTGGAAAAAGGAGAACTTCATGGATGGCACAATGCAGAACACAACAACTCAACAAGCGGTAACAACCGTGTGTGTGCGCGTGTGTGTGTGTGTGTTTGTGAGGCTGTACCTTCATATACTGAATCAGATCTCCCAAGGTCATTTCCTGATGACCGTCACGCCTGCCCTGAACCAGGAAGTCGTCCCACACAGTGTACTCCTTTGCTGCAACCTGCCGGTCGACACACCATGCATGCACACACACACACACACACACATGTTGAGAGATAAAGTGTGTGTGTGTATAACAGTGAGACCTAATTTTTCCCTATAGTCTAGGGAGCAGCTGAGGCCAATCACGGCCCACTGGAAGGCCAGGCCAGGTCAAGAAGAAACTTCCTCTGGGAGACACTGATAAAATCCCCATCTGTCACTCTACTAATCATACAAGGTTTCATTTTCCACTGAAAATGTCCTTTAACAGCCAGCATACAATCATTTAATAGCAAATATGCCTGCCATGGTATTTCTTTCGATTTATCACTGGAATTACTCTCGTCATAACCAGCATTACAAAAACATTGCTGTTTAAATTTGAACATCAAAGTGTGCATGTTTCACACATAAACAGTGAACTTGGACAGAAATTTGAGGTTTTTCTGTAACACGAGAGTAACTTTAAAACATTTTATTTTGTTTTGTTTTGACAAGGACCATATACTATTAGGTCAATGAAAGATAGATGCTTTGCTTATTAGCTGATTTCCATCTGCAAGATGTTAACACGTAGAGAAAGTTGGAGAATGTAGCTAATAAAACCGGCTGCACTGTGAATATAAATGTGCTGCTCTGGGCTGTGAAATAACAACATAGGAATTTTTCCAGACAGCTTGCCAGACTGTATATCAAATAGCTAAAGTTAGTCAGGGTTTTTAGGAGTAATTTTCCTTCAGTGTTTCCTGTCGCAGGCTTCCTTGCTCGTTGCTTTAGTAACGGTCACTGTAGTTCTGCCCAAATCCTATTTAAATAAGAGCTATATTTGTTTTAATGTTGTTTCTTATACAGTATAAACATAAGAAATCTAAATCATACGTAGAAAATACTAAAAAAGTTAAAAAAAAAAAAAAGGTTAAAATATTAAGCAGGTATTTGCTCGACCCATTCCTAAAGCTGAATTGCCTCGATTCACTTTTACGTCATAACATACAGTATACAGTGGCTGCATTCTGTAATTGATGGGGTGGTCTTTAGGTAGGGGGAAGTGAATTTGATCCTAGTTTTTCTATATCTTACTCATACTTGACCATTTAAAAAAAAAGTAGCCTGCCTATACCGCAGGCTACTTACTGTGTGTTAAAGCAACAGCTAGATTGTCTTTTACCTATCACAACTGAAAAGAAGTCTCTAAGCATCATGAATCTGAAAAGACCCAAGCAGACGTGAACAATTGGGATAATAAATGTCTCCAAAGAGCTAACTCTTTGCTTTCTCCTACTTAAGTCCTGTAATCGCACAGCATTGTGGCACAAGATTAAACTAATCTCACGAGATAAGATTTTGATCACACCTACAAGATGTACCACTGATCTCCAAACACAGATACAGGTCCTTCACATTGTTCACATAGAGGTTGCAGAGGTTCATCAGAACCTCTGCAACCAAACGGTACTGCTTTTGTTCTCACTGGCCAGACATGACCTCTGAATTATTTCACGATACCATGTGTTTACATCAGCATCTTCCTCCACACATAGGCCCCAGAGCAAAGTCATTTGCTTATTGGAAATGGACCAGGATTCCTCACATGTATAGAAAAACACATCAAAACGCATCACTTATCAAGCCTCATTTGTACAAGCCCTGTCTGATGAGGGTGGTTAGGATGGATCCAAACCTGGCCTGAGATCCCAAAACTGCTAAACCTGGATCCAATTATCTCTGCTCCAGCAAGAAGAGCAGTCCAACTACCCCATGATCCTTGAAATCCTCCATTTTAACTTTGTCTAGGTCCCAGAAGTCCTGATAACAAAAGTGTATCAGTACACGCATAAAGTTAAAAAAAAAATTGAAATCACATTTCAGTTCGATTTTCAATTAAAAAATATAAACATTTGTGATCCAAGATGCACAACTTGTTTCACATTTGTTTAAACGGATACAACTTCACTACAGGCTCATACTTTGAACTGAACAGAACCTAGAGTGTAAACTGTAAACTACAAGTAGAGAACAAAGGTTATTCTTTGACTTCCAACAATGAAGTTTTTCATTCTGCATTTTGTGTGTAGATGTAGATATTGTACAATGTAAACCAGGCGGGCAGGTTATTTTCAGCTTCTCCCCTCCCTTCCTCTTTTTCTCATCTGTTGTACAATTCCAGCAGGAACCGAAAGCCAATCAGCAGACCCCAACTGTCTGTATGTAGACCAGAATGATGTCATGTATCCATAACTATACCAGGGTAGAAAAGTAAGCAAGAATGCTGGAACCAAGCCACCAGCTAGAAACAATTTATGTCCCAACATTGTTACAGAACCTTCGTAGCAATGTCCCAGCAGAGTCATTATGCCTGAAAAAGAAAGAAACTCAATGTGCTCATGTTTTTATTTATTTTTTTAATCACCGCTTTATTATGAATCCTTTGTGTGAACCCAATTCTTTATGGAAAGGATTACTTCATAAGAACCTCTGCTCTGCTGCAATAATAGTTTTCCTTTGGAATTTGAGCACAAATTTGTAATGTTTGGCAACAAAGCTTTCTTTTTCTTTCCAAGCAAGGGACCTACAGTAACTGCACCAGCTCCAGTTTGTCTACATTAAAATACCCAAAACTACCCAGTGCCCTGCGGTTATTTTGCTACAACTACGACTTACTATTATATTTAAACCATAAAGCAGAGCTGGCAATTAATTACAGCACATTGGAGGTGTGTGTGACTTGAAAGAATCAGCATTGTCCCTTCATGGGGCGGGGGTAAGGTCACAGTGATGGACATACAATCTGTCTCTAACAAATGCTGAAGTCAGAAAAGCTAACACTCCATAGTCACCATTTGGACTACCTCCTCTCCAGCAGGAAGCTGGGCACTCAACTGGACTGCTCTTCCTGGGGAAACAGGGTGTAGACAATAGTGGCTTCCAGAGGAAAAATTCCGCCAAAAGCAAATCAACTCTCACTAATTCAACAAATGCATTAATCTATTTTTCTCCATTTTTTAATCAAAATGATATTCCTTTCTAAATGTATTATATATATATATATATGTTCATTAATGCTTCTCAAAAGTTGGAAATCAATTTTATCCATCTATTGTAATAAGTTATATTATTGGGACTATATGATTTTATAATATAATCAAAAAATGCATGTCACGTAAACAGGATAGCTCCTAAGCATTGAAATGATACAAGCCCTGATAAACAACACATAGTATTAGGATAAAAGGATAGTAATTAAAAGGAACCCAAATATACACAGGAGATATATTACTATATGTATTACGTTTACGTAAATAAACATAAACGGAGGATGTTATGCGGGCCTGGGAACGTAGGGAGCAAGAGGAAGTTCATCCATCGAGTCCAATGAACCCAGGTCCTTGACTGATAAGGCAGTAAGGTGAATATTATTTGTAATCTTTGTCACAGATGAAAACATTTTGTGTAGGCCGCAGCCTGGCTGTAGAGTAGCTAATCCCAATGTAGGGCTGCCATCTTGCCCTTTAAAACAATGCAGACTTTAAATGGGCGGAAGCTAGGATCAGCGGCTAAGTCCTCCTCCTTTGCAGAGAGAAATTGGGATTTCACCCTGCAGCCTAAAGCACAGCAGCTGTCCTGGATCCCGACCCAATGTGGCAAGGCTTTCAAAGTGAGGCCTTATTGAGGCAGGCGGACCAGGGTCTGAGAGGTCTTTTGGAGACTTTATTAAATCTCAATTCCTGGGATTCAACTTGTCTTTCTTCATGTACCCTTGATCAATCAATTCCTTCACATGCAACGGCATGCATTCACTACCATTATCTTATTTGTCAGTTAATGCGACATTCCTTTATTTGGGTCAGGAATTGTGACTTCAGTATTATAGTCAGATGTTGATGGTCCATAAAACAAACATGGCCTTGCTGTAATATAAAATGATGAGTGCCAAGTGTTTTATATTACAAATAGGGGTAAGTTCAAGAAATACCTTTGGTCATTCAATGTGCCAGTCTATTGACTGGAAACATAAGTGAACAATCAATTTCCTCTGACCCCATCACTGCAGTATTAAAAAGCCTCAACTTACGTCACTCCCATGATACAAACACAAAGCTGATATGTGAGAGATTCAGCCAGTAACTTTTCCATCAATAACAGCCCATGGCTGTGACTGGTCAGCAGGGGGTTACCGAATTGCAGTTTGCGTAAGTATAGGTCATCAGGGGTAACACAGACATAAATCTTTTTCTGGCATACATGATGTTTTTTAAAGATGGCCATAGGCTACTCATGTTGACGTCAATGTCTCTGTCCATTTAATCGAATGTGATGAATTCAGACACAATGCCACACTGTTGCACTCATTAACTTAGATATTTGGTGTCTACACCATAGGAAAAAATAATAATGTGGGACAGACTTGCTCCTGGTGTGTATTATGTTATAATATCTAACATATAATATATATTTAAGGCTGGAAGTCCGTGCACATCTACAGAAGAGTTTGGCTGCCACACCGGAAAAAAATACGGATCTAGACTTGAGTCTATTAAATCTAATTGAGCCTTGGGTTCGTACAATTCATGATATAGAAGCAGATAGACAATAGATCAGACAAGGATATCCCTTTTATGATGACTGCCCATATATGGCAATATGATGGATTCTGATTGGGGAAGCCTTTATCATTAAACCAATTTACAATATGTAATGTTGTGTAAAAGGCCACCATTTCTTAAGGAAATTGACATCAACGATGATAAGGAAACCAGTGCTAAACCCTGTAGGCTGCAATCATAATTTTACAAGCCTTACATATCTTGCATACTGCCTATGCAAATATGAAATACTTGACACTAGATGGTAAGAACACTGAAGATTTGAAATCTTCACTCACATTAGTTGTTGCAACTAATTTGTATTTTGTCCAGGTCTACATAAGAACAGGAGGGAGTGAGAGGGGCTTGTGTGGACCTCTCAAGACAGTGAAGAGTTTAACGCACACACTGAAAGCAGCCTGTTCCTTTTGAAAGGCCTTCATTGATGTGTAAAACAGCAAACAGAATGTCCAAGTGATTGTCTTTTAAATGAGAAGATAGCACTCTATCTGACTCAAATGACCCGGGGCAGAAGGCTTAAGTCAATAAAGTCACCGTACTACAAATGGACCACTGGAACGTTTAAGTCTGACTAGATAATGTAACAAATGGCTGACACTCACTCCGGGTTATAAATATATAAACGATCTCTAATTAGCAATGCAAAATCCTCTACTTTTTGATCCTCCATAACAAAGTTAAAATGGGGTTGAATATTGATTAAATATGTTTAATGCAAAGGTCAGACATCAAATTAACGGTGACAAAGACCACATGGACAATGTTGTGATTCTGCAACCCAGATTACAGCATTGACAAACTGTAAAAAGAGCAATCATTTGACACACAGCACAGCATGGCCACATGATGTAACCCATCAATGTATTGGCCACTGTAGTCTGACTGGTAATGTTATCTGCAGTTCAATATGATGTCCAATTCTTGTAAACAGTTGTCTGCTGCACCCAGATACAATAGGTTAATGGGTTCTCAGCGAATAACATGTCCTATAGGCATAACTGGTCTTAATGTAAGATAATTGTTATCCGTTTCTATAGTTCAAAAACCCATTACATTATTAAAACATTTAATACAAACGAGTAGAGAGGTGGCTAGGGCTGTGGGAATGTTGTCAGCATGAGAATGTTTTGAAGTGGCTTAATGGCTTTAATTGGCAGGAAATGGGTTGGAGCAGCAGCAAGCAGTGTGTTGGTATAAAATATCCAGGATTCTACAAAGTAAAGAAAAGTAAACTGTAAACGTCCATGTCCAGTATTTCAGTTGCCACACCAGAGTGGCAAATTAAATAACTGCGCAACCACAAGTCAAGCAATGGGGGTATGAGTCATGGAGACATGAAGGAAATATAAAGGCAAACTGACAAAACCTGTGCTAAGGTGACCTGCATCAACCTGTCTTTGTCGCATGACTTTAAAATGATTGGGTTCACCAGGTAATATAGTATCACCACACAGGCGATTTTGCGATATATCATGTATTGCAAGTCATTTGTGACAGAGAACAATATTTAAGCAAAAAACAGAAAATATAAATAGTAAAAACCAAAGGGCAGAAACTGTTTCTGCCCTTTATCTGTCCATTATCAGACCTTCCTCTTTGATCTAAATAGGTTCCTACATTCTAGCTTATTATGATACAGCGTATGAGATGTTCACAGGCTATTATACTGAACTTCCTGTTTTTCAGAATTTTTTTTGTTGCAAAGGGTTTTTCTTTACACACAAAAATGGATATGTACAAAACACATTGACACACACACACATACACACTACCTGCTTGTGTGCTAAATTGAACCTTGCTAACAACATTTTTTACATAACATTATTTTATATATTTTATATATGTTCATAAAGGTGTTTAACAGCATAATGTCCACTTTAAGAACATATACAGAAGGTATACAGCATTTTTACTGTGAGTATCTTCTACTTTCATTGTAAACTCCTCTAACACCTAAATCTAAAGGTCCCACAATGGGTCTGTATTATCTATACAGTATTGGGGTTACGGGCCACCTGTCACATTGTTTAACATTCAGTGACCCATGCTGGGACCCTGTGTTTGCATGCGTTTTCATATGCGAGGTTTCTGAGCCAGAGAGAGTGAGAGAGAGCCAGAGAGAACGAGCACAAGCACGCAGATGCATGCCAGAGAGAGAGAGCGAGAGAGAGCGAGAGAGAGCGAGAGAGAGCGAGAGAGAAGTATTGTAGAAAGCTGAGCATAACTAATTAACTAAACATAAAACTGCTGACATTTAGTTGTCAGATTACAGTGGGTGGAATTGTTATGTAAGCAGTTTCTGGCTCTTCAAAAAGCTGTTATGCATTGGCCGGGAATCGAACCCGGGCCTCCCGCGTGGCAGGCGAGAATTCTACCACTGAACCACCAATGCTTGCCGACAATGAATAATACTTTTAAGTTTGTTCCAGTTTCTCATACTATGCCACAAATAACTAGCACAGCCTTATGTGACAGATAAAACGGTGCTGTAGGTAGGATTTTAGAGCTATAAATTTAGCATAATTAAAATAGAAATATCATAAGACATCCGTCAGCTATCAGTGAGTCAAAATATAATATCTATATACAATTACATTTATATTTAATACATTTGTATTTATATTTTTAATTGTATTTATATTATTATATTTACAAGAATATGCAGTGGTCTCTTAATTCTTTCCATGATTGTATATGTCGACTTAGATTTTGCGCCTGTAGATTTCTGACCAATCAGGACCTCTTTTCCTAATTGGTCTGGCGAATCTACCTTGCCTGTCAATCACATGAATGCGCACACACAGCTACAACAGATTTGTCAATGGCGCTTCAGGAAGCAGAGGAGGAGGAAGGGGGGGGTTTGGGGTAGATGATTTTATTTTTTATTTTTTTAGCCATCTCTCGTTGCAACTCTGATATCCTACCTACAGCAGCTTTAACTACTCACTTGTGTGAGGTAATGGGATTTTCTGTGTGTGCGCATGCGTGTGTACATACGTGTTTCTGTATTTGCGTGTATGGAACAGCCCAACATGAAATATTCTCATCCAACCATCAGTCAATCAAGTAAAGGAGAGGGGACAACTTTCATTTGGTAGTCTTGGTAGTATTGAGTAGTATTAGTATCGAATTTAAGTTAGTATTTTTATTAGGCTTTGCCAACACATGATTCAGTATTATATATTAGTAAGCACTATGAAGGCCTATTATGTATAATATGTGGACAGTGACTGCAACCAGTTGTACTTGCAGCCCCACAGCCTGTAAATAGTGTAAATATGACCTTTTTGTGTCTAAAGGTGAATTTACACTGTACAATGTTGTTTTATAACATTACTGCTAGACACATTGTGCAATATGATTTAGCTAAGAATACAGTGGCAGACTGCACGATATTATTTCATGTTACACTGTAGGCGATGATGAGTTACAGCCCTTCGAGGATACACACTCTGGCTCAGGACCAAATAGTTTTGTTCACGATAGTCAACTTGATCTGCAACAACCTTAACGTGGCACAAAAAAAAGAGTGTGAAGGCATTTTAACATTAGCCAACACACTTTGCATGTCTAGTCACACCTAGGTAAAACATCTTACAAACAGTTATACCGCCTGGAGAAGATAAAACGAGAAAAAAACAATCCGGGTCCAAATAAAGCAACTCAAGGACATAAACGACTGAATACGATTGACAACACACTGGCTCACTAGAACACCACCCAAAATAAAACACAACAACAACAGAAGGCACAAGCCGCCTGTTGTTCCTGTGTTGATCACAGCTTCAGTCATTATTGCGGCAGAACTATTCATGTCCAGGTCTTGAGTTTCAATCTCCACAATAGAGGGAATCCCTAGTGGCGCTAAAGGCCTTGGGATCATGTTCACCTTACTTACTGGAACAGCCTATGAAGGCCAGCACACAATCCTAACCACATGCGATGAAGTAACCCCCCCCCCCCTATCTGTCCCCCTCTTTTTAGCCGATCCCTGTTATTTGTGCAACAGATGCATGCCCTGCAATTACAAACGTGCTTAATTCACACTGTAAGCCACAGACATTCCTTTCTCCACATGCATTACAGATAGCACTAGGCGATATGGAAAGATTTACTGTCGCAATAATCACAGGGAATTATTTACTCGTGTGTGTGTGTGTGCGTGTATATATATATATATATATAATGATTTCTGAAATCATAATAATATAATAATAAAACCTAATAAAACCAAATATGATATGATGACAAATAATAATAATGATCATTTTCATGACAACCTCTCGTACAGATAGAATGACTACTGTACAATGATGCCTGCCCGGTTTTTCATTCCACACTGAGGCAATTGCAAGCAAGCAGAGAGAAGTTCTTCCTTATGGGAAAACTATAAGAAAGTGTACAGATGAAGACAGTCTTTCTCTGTCTGTTTTCCATGCTCTACAGACCATGAGGGATTAAACAGCACAGCCACATCACACAGTGCTCTTTGGGAAATCTGGTTTCAATACAACGCTTCCTGTGAAGGCAGGAAATAGCCATCATTTCTGCAGGCAACTAACAAAGCAGCAGTGTGACCGTTGACTTTGGAGCGAAGCTGCCTCCAACAACGCTAATTGAATTAGGAGAAAGGGGGGCAGGAGAGGGCATGGTGGGGCAACAAGGGGCACCAAGAAAACCAGAAGGGACCAGACAGGCCAGAGAGACCAGACAGGATAGGTGGGCTTGTTGCAAGAGAAGGTGTAGTGTCTGTCTGTGTGTGAGGACAACCTCTGCTAGGGGGGGGGTAACCACCAATGCAATTCGCTCCCTACTCCCTAGTGATCCACTGACAGGAGAGCACAGCACATATTATAGCATCAACTACAACAGAAGTTGCATGAACAATATCTCGTTTATAAACAGCTACAGTGCATCAAAGTGAACTTATTCAAACGACATTGATTTGGGTCCAAAATTCTCTTTGTGTTTGAAACCAGTGTTACAAAAATGTTGTTTTGTTTGAAACTGTGTGCTGAGTGACTGGCACTGCTCTCTACTCCTATCCCTACAGAACTCCTACGCACATACTGTACCACCCTCCCCCTATAGCAATGCGCACTTTTGTGCATAGTTGTGTTTCAAACATTAACAGTGGGCTGCGGCTGAAATTCAGGGTTTTGGGGACACTATCAATTTGAAAAGGGTACCTTTAACCAGTCAAATCTTCAATTAAAGCATGCTCCTTGTGTGTGTGTTCTCTCTGCTGAATGTTAGAAATATGTGGGGATACATTATATATATATCATTGATAAAACATGTTATGGTCTGTATTTCAAATGGCATTCTTATTCATTTGAAAAAAAAAAAAACTGAAATTAGTGAAACCAACCCAGCGTCCAATGTTAGGCCTCTGCTAGAAACACTATAATACAGCTCGGAAACAATAACATTAACACCTAAAGACAAGTAAAACAAAACAGGAAAGAAGAGATATATAGATATTTAGCATGTTATAGCTATGTTTTAATCAGAGTCTTGTTTCATTGCTTTACTAAGATGTTCCTTATTTCACAACCCACGTTTGGCCTCCAACTGGAAAACATAAACACAGGACAGTCACACTAAAAACTGCTGGCAAGACCAGCTTCCCATTTGTTTACATATTTCTGCCTCCATACAGAGGATAACATCAAGCCAGGGCCAATACATCCATGGCCGAGCCAGGGGTAACTTCCTATTTTGGGAAACAGCTGTTTAAAAGCAACAATATCTGGCAAAGGGCTACAAGGGTGGGATTTACTAGCTTTATAGCCTGAAAGTAAAACAAAGCTACATGTAAAAAACTATCTCTGCTGGCATTTATGGCAAATCTCATTTTTTGTTCTATCCTAAGATAACACCCCGTTTGTATGCATAAAGGCTGCCTTGCACCTAGCAATGGAGGAATAATGTGATGGTTAAAAGACATATTGCTTTAGAAGTACAGTGGGTGGGCTAAAAGTAAGTATTGAGCTGGGTTACTTGATATTAATGACCTGAGGCAGACCTTGTGAGGGGAGGCAGTCTAACTCATCGCAGAAGTAAGTTGAGCCCTTGATACTGCATGTCAGATCACAGTGATATTCAACAGCTGCACGTCTGTGCTCGATTGAAAAAGGAGTCTGATAAACCTCCTTTAATCCTTAAGGATATTTAGTCTGGAAGCACAGATAAGTATATTAGGGCACATTAATAACCATGGTGGAGCTTTTGTTTCTGTTACTAAAATAAATGATAGCCTCATCATCTGTTTTAGTTAGTGATATAACTATAATACAAACTTAAACATCCATTATCTTAAAGGGGAACTTCCTCTGCTAAGGTTTGAATCCAGTAGGGAATCCAATTGGCATCTTAATGACTTAAGATGCAGTTGTTCTTCCGCTAATAGTTGGCTGGCTCCAAAAGAGGGCAATTATATTCTATTTGGAGACACCCAAGAATTATGGACACATTTATTTCCATAAGTAGTATCAATAATGTGATGGGGTCAATTTTGAAGATTATCATTCCAGTATGACATTAACTACGTGTATGTTTCAAGCAGTGACTACACATGACCCAGTAAACCAATTACAATAAACCACAAGACCCAGTCAAAACATTACTAGAGGGTACCACACAAATCTAGCGCCTGTGAAGCCAAATTCCTGGCTTCAAAACATCTCAATCAACAATCTTAACCATCTCTGTAGAACTGAGTAATTTATCAGGTTCCTCTGGTTATAATAAAAAAATATAACTTAGCATTCCATTTAGACGGCGATAACTAACTTCTGCCATTTTTCCTGCCTCTGTCTTCAGCACTGCTCTCTAGAGACTAGTATACCATGGACCATGTGTATAGCAAGCTGGATGGGGGATGGGCAGCAAGAAACATGCTGTTATTTCAGGATGATCCAAGGTTGTCTAATTCTGCAGACTGGTGACCATGACTTTTCTCCTGCCAGAGGGTCTCTCCCTCTTATCTTTATTCTAAACACTATCTCTTTCGTTTTTCTCCTGTGTCTGAGTGCATCTACGCATTGCTCATCAGTTCCTACCAATGTTGAACATTTTCCCCTACCTCTTCCAAAGCGCCCACCCAGAACCTCAGCCAAGGTTTTTCCATCTGGTGGCCTGCTGTCTCGACCCTCAAGAGCTTCGGCTCAATAGCGCTGCTTTCTAGCAGACATGCTGAGGTTGCAAAAACGACAAAAGCCCCTCTGACACAGTGAGGGTCTGGAAACTCTAACGTCTCCCCAATTCCTGTGCGCAAAAGATTCAACACTCCATTTAATACACCTCTGCTGTGATGTCAGGTGTCCTCTTAGCGTCAATGGGTGAGTCAACATTTCCAAATTAAATGCAAAGAAAAAAAAAGAAGTAAAACTGACCAAGGTAGCTGTTCCATCTGCAGAAACATAGCCAGTACTTGGTAAGGGGTGGAATAAGTAATGACTACATTATTCATACTTGAGTAAATACATATGGGGACTTTGAGATCTGTATGAATATGCTATGCCATGCTATGCATTTCTGCTTATTCTGCAGGAGCGTGAAGCATGAAGCCACAGCTGCCTCTGTCTTCATGGTGCTCTCTTATGCAGCTGCAGAGTTTTTGCTCGTAACCATATATGTAATTGGAGCTGAACTGTCTCAGGGCCCCTGTTATACGCCACAGTCTGACGCCTATGACCTTGGTCTGTCAAGAGTTTTAGGACCCTGGTGAGAGAGCACGACCAGTTCCTAAATATGACTCCAGATGTAAATGATCTATGATGTTATAGGTCTAAGCAGGTAATGGTGACTTCACTTCATCGGGTATCCCATTTTGGGACCCTAAATATGATCTTAAGAGTTGTTTGGCTGGCGATCTTATGACTACAAATCATGTCCATTTTATGGGATATTAGTGAGTATAAAGCATTATGTTGATTATGACCCTGGTAAAACCTTGTAGATCTAACTGGTCCCCAAAGGCCTTTTATCCTACTATAAAAGCTACTTACTTACTTAGCTTTAAGTCATACATGCCTTAGTGCTTTAAATTCATATGATTTATGCAAACATGGCTGTAGATTGGGTCCATTTTGGCACATCATTTATAAACTCTCCTCACCTGGGCTGCAAAACCATCAAGTCAACAGATCTGAACTGAGCTGAGTAAAGATTTGTATTATACGCATGTAGAGAGTTCAGTTTAGGTCTCACTATTTGAGTGCATTTATTCATGTGTAGGAGTTTCTAGAGAGGAAGAATGTAGTTCTCAAAGGGCTAAACAGATTTATCCCAGTTCCGGCTTGCTTAGGTAACAAGACATATAAACAGGCCGAGTCGGTTTATGGGTGATATAAAGGTCCTCACTGTATATATGTGACAGACCTCTCAATAGATCTCTCTCTAAGGTTGTCATATTATTGGAAGATAATTAGACTTAAGTCTGTGGTGGTACTCACAGTGTAGCGCTGGGCCCTACGGGGCTGGGATAGCACAAAGAGCCCTACAGCCAGATTGAGGTAGGCTGAACGGTACGACCTAATCGTTCTGTGGCCCTGGATTAATTTATAGAGCTCCAGACACATCAGGCCTGCCACTGCAGCTGTGGTGGTTGCAATAGCTGGGATGATCTGCCCTGCTATGCGCTTACTCTGTTTGGGAAACAAGAGAAAAATGTAAAAAGCGGTTAGAAATCAACATTAAAAAGGTCCACTTCTTAACTGCTCTGGAAAAAAAAAGGTATGTGGCTTCAAAATTCCCCTTTTGGCAGCAACTGGAGTTTGAAAAAAAAAATTCAGACAATGCATGCCCCCACTGCACAGTGCCGATTGGCAGGCACTCATCACTACTCCTTCCCCTAAAGAGATCTCAGGCAGAATTCCCTACCCCTGTCCCCGCATTCACCTTGTTGTGGAAAGTTGTGTTCCAAAACATAAACACCAAGCTTGGGTGGATATTTAGTCTCCTGGTGGCACTACAACAGAATCAAGCAGTGTACCTCTAAACAAGAGGTACACTGGAAGGAAGTAGGGGTGAAGTCATCTGCACAACAAGAGCCAACAAGCAGAACTTCTCAGTGTGATTACACAAGACCCCCCCCCCCCTCCCATTGTCCCCCCTTGCTTAACCCCCACCACCACCCTATCCATCTGTCCAGGCTGCGCCTACGTGCGCTAGCGCCTGCGAAAGGAGCCTGGCTCAGGTGTCACCTCCCAGGCGACAGGTAAAGTGCCGTGATTAGTTCTGCCTGAGGAACAATAGGCCGGCCAACTGTCTCTGCAGCTTTAGGGCAGGTGTGTGCAGCAGTGAAAAGAGTCCCTTCTTTCCTTCTGTCTTTCTTATATTCACACTTCCCCCCCCTCTGTTTTTTTTTGAGTATCTGTATTTTTTCATTCCCCCAGTTTTTGTTCGATGATGCACTTAAGGAGAATTCTGACCTGGTGTCGATCAGCTGCCGGGATGTCGTAATTTTCCGCCCTTAAGTTAGAGGCAGCCACAATGTAGTCCATGTGAAAGTTGTTGTCATCATCCTAAGACAATAAACAGTGATAAGCATTAAGGATAAACTAAATAAATTAACAAATTAATTTTCTGCCTACTGTCAAAATCTTAACCCTAAATACAAAGAAAACTACATAGTTAAACAAAAGGTTTGAACAAATGGTTTTAATTCCATATCCCTAAGTAAACAGTACTAATATATTGAATATTACTGAACCCCCAATGTCTACATCCACTGCTCAAAGATATGCTCGGTGTCACCTGCTTTGAACTTTGAAACCTTTGTTACCATTGATTTAATCACCCATTAGAATGCAGCAAAAATCCAATTTCTGCTGTGACTGACATGGCTAGTGAGGTCATGGCTCTAGCACCAAGCTTCTACAAAAGCTAGCAAGGTGACAGTCACTCAGGGCTAGCTTTAGGGGTTGTGAGATAGCTCCTCAGCGGCAACCCGATGCCAGTGGAATCCACCTACACACATTCCACCCATCCAAAGCATGACCTGGGCAGGTAGCGCTGAGTCTGAGGAGAAGGAGGGGGTTCAGGGCAGTGAAGGGGCTTCATTCCTAGACAGAGACGATATCTGATCATCTGACTTACCTCACTTATCTTTCCTTGCGTAGCCACACATCTCATGCCATTAACAAAGCTCTGAACCTGATTCAGGCTATATCCACACTGGAATGGTTACATTTGGAAACGCAACTTTTTCTCTCCGTTTTGGCATTCCGTGTTTTCAAATTTTCCGGTGCTAGTATGGATATAGCCCTAATGTCCAGACCAGTTGTTGACCGTGGGTGTGAAGAGGTAGGAGGAAAGCGGATGGCAGTAACTAAGAGCACTGAGAAAGCTTCATGTATGATTAGAACTAGAGTTACTATATGTGATCATTATGGAGGCATATCAGCCTATCAGTGTCACATCAAAGACATGATGATACATGGATTAGGATAGGGTGCCAAACATACAGAGGAAAAAAATATGTCCCAAACTGTGGAGTAAACACTTACATAAATGTTCAAAGAAGTGACTAAAGCATAAATCAAGGTGGATTCTTTATTTCACATTAGAGTTCAGGGAAATCCCTAAATCCGTAAAACTAATAATAGGACTTTTAGGCCTGGCTACAGTATTCATTATTCACAGCAGGTCTTTTAACAAATTCTTTCCCCAACAGGATGTACACTTCCCCCTTCCTCTGCGACATTGTAACGAAAAGACCATAGAACACAAGCAAGCTTTCTTCCCTAAGTCTGTTGGGGACCAACGCAGATTTGGTTCACTGAGGATCCACGGATGTTTAAAAAAAATGGTTTGACCTACTCATTGGTTTGAGCATGGCTCCCTGCTAAGGGCTAGCCACCATTCTGTCTGTGTACTCACCTTCTCAAAGTCCATGGGATGCATTTGGAGGGCTGAGCTTTTCAACGAGGGGGAGGCTAACTTCACTTTCAGCTCCTCCAGATGAGCTTTGCCTGGTGCAGGGACAAAGGTTAACTGAAACACCTACATTGAGGCCTTGAACGGTAAAGTGTGTAGTGCGTAAGTTGTAGTATCAATATGCAATTTATTAAAGTATTATTAAGTATTTTAACTCCTCCTGTTTTATACATGCATAATGCTTGCGTTTTTGCCATATAGTTGCCATGAAAAAAAAAGTCACATCACAATTGTGTTTGAAGCTAAACTCTACCTCTTGTGGCCATAATTGCACAGTTAAATGCTACCGCTTTAAGTGAAAATGATCCATCATTTACCATCGTCATCGAATTCATTGTCATGTTCAGTCTCTTGGTCGGTGACATGGATCTTCACAGAGGACTTGGGAGTGAAAGAAGGCACATGAATATTTTGTAGGACGCCTCCGATAGCAGCACGGTCTCTTGTCCCTGTGATTCCATAGATTTGCCCATAAAGGTTAGCGGCTGCCATCACATAGTCCATATGGGTTGTCTACAACACAAAAAAGCACAACACAAACATTTAAAAAACGACTCTTTACGGTCCCGTCTTACATGTCATCTCCACCACTACTTTCTTGTTAATGTGATAAATAGAAGAAAACAGATTTAACTAAATGTTTTATATCTGTTGTAGCGAGAGCACCGGACAGTACACCTTTAATTTGAAAACTCACGTTGTTGGGGTCAAAGGTCAGCGGGTGAGGACACCTCTTGGTTCCATGCCAGAATGGCAGACCAGAACTGGTCAGCTAGGAAACAACAAGATGAAAGCTCCTTTATCACAATAATCAAACATGGGCTACAGTATGTCTTAACTATCTTGCAATGTATATATGATAGTATTTATGGTATAGTATTTATTTCCTGATTAGGCCCAAGTCATTTGACGTACATATGGGGTCACAATTTACAGGCCTGATAAAGGAACAAAGGAGTGGACAGCTTTGATCTTGCCAACTGGTCCATATGGCGAGATGGAGACAATCACCCTAGCAGGGATGTCTGTTTTTCTCCACACCGGGGGGTGTGGGGTCTTTACAAAACAGATGCAAAAAGCTATCTGCTGCATTCTCACCTCTGTTGAGACCCGGGACCACTGTAATGAAAGCTAGGAATAGATACCTTCAATCTGATATCTAGCACAGTATGTCAAATATGTGGCTGTAACCTGATCATTTATATGCTGTCACAGTCTGTCTGTTTGTGCACGTTAACGGACGTTGGGTCGGCGCCTTATCAACTTCCTCAGAAAGCTCTGTGGTCGAAAGTAACACAGGCAGGACACTGAAACCTTAACCTCACTCATAAATCAATAGAAGAAAAAGAACTAGGGATGAAGCAAAAGGGGAACTTCAATCTAACAATAGCAACAGCCAGAGAGTTCCCTACTGTGTGTTTTAGGTTCTTACACACACATGACTGAAAATGTATCTGATGAGTAGCTGTAAGAAATCAGAGCTGGTCCATTGTGTCAGCATGACTCATGGCTCCACTCCAAACAGGTATAAAATAAAATAAACACATTCCAGCTGACGAGCTCCCCACCTGAGCCCCACCTTTTCCTACACGAAAAATTCTATTAACAGAATAAGGAGTTTTTATTACCACACTTCTAGCAGAGATAGATGCAGGCCAGACACAACCCATTGCTTGGCTGGAACAGGGACCAGGGTTAGTGGGGGTCTGTCTGGGCTGAAACTAATCCCTCCCTGGACTCCCAGGTGTGACAGTGGTAGAGGTGGGAATCGCAGAGTAAAGCCGCTGGCATGCTTCCGCGTACGCGGTCTGTGCACGGTGCGCGCATACGTGACCACTTGGCATACTCGGTTTTCCATAACCGCGGGCACCTCCTCTATGGACGTCGCCATGTTGCATCGCTATGTTTCTACAGTAACCCTAAGCGGACAAGCGGCTCTGCACAGCGCGTTTCGTTATTACCTTGAAAAAGAAGCAGCAGCAGAAGAAGAAGCAGCAGCACAAGAAGAAGTACTACTCTAACTACTATTTATACAGTCTATGCTATTAGTAGGGCTGGGTATTGGCAAGGACTTCACGATACGATACGTATCACAATACAAGGGTCACGATACATTGCAAAACATTACATATTGCGATATATTGCGATATTCCACATAGTAAAAAATTAAAACAGAGCTGAAATACGACACATCGGCTTTATATTTTTAAGGAAGGAGCTGCTGTAATTTTGTCAGCTGCG
>JAODLI010035203.1:0-18865 GCA_027575585.1 Percopsis omiscomaycus | reverse complement strand
ACCAACCAACCCCCCCCCCCCCCCCAATAAATGGCCTGCAGCTTCCTGCAGTAGAAAAGTGCCTATTATTTCACATGTGGTGAAACACTGTGTTTACATGCACTCAATATTATTCTGGTTATTCTAAATGCTCTGCCTATACGTGCTCATTATTATTATTATTATTATTATTATTATTATTTTTATTGACAGTGATGTCTTTTTTTTGGGAGTGTAGCCTTTGAATTATATTTATAATAACATCTTTGCTTTTTTGCCATATTCTGAATCATAGTGGAATATGAGTTTTCATGTAGACATTCTAACATGGAAACTGGCTGGACATTTCTGACCTTTTATCGATGTAGGTCAGGACTAGACGAGATGAAGAAACGTGAGTGAGAATTTTTGTGTGCTTATGTGAGAAGTCATAATCAAAACAAGGTCGGCCATGAACGTATTGTATAATGCTAGCTTAGCACGGAGTGGCTAGCTGTCTACTGCTGCTCAAAACTTCTTTTACAGGTGGAAAAAAAATAATCAGCTGAGTCACAAAAAACACATTGTACATTGCAATACACTGCTATCTTTCAATTTGACTTAACCATTGGCGTTGCAACAACAGCATGTTGATCAAACGTATAGAAATACTGTAAAGGTGTACTGCAGTGTTGCATGTAGTTATTTTCTGACTCGCCTCACTCCACTGAAATGCATTAAAGTTTGCTTTTCTCCACATAGATCCCTCTACCCACGATGGGGAGGACTATAAGTCAGAAGGTATTTACTGGGCACCAGCATTTGTCAGATGAATTTGTATCAACAGTGGGAAAATTTAATTTGTTTTTGCACATTGTCACCGGACATTATCACACTAGCTTGAAAGCCTTTTTTTTAAAAAATATATATATATATATTGTTTTGTTTTTTTTGAGTTGCATTTCATTTTTTATGTGTTTTTTGTAAGAGTTTTGTACAGTTATTAAGCAAGATCCCATCTGAAGATTCAACAGGAATATCTTCTTTATGGGTGCTGCTGTAGAGCTTGGTCTGAATTGCCCCATCATGAATGTGCCAAGTTTGATGACAGTAGTACATTGATGCAGGAGCCCTGTTCCCGGGGTCTTTTGTTTCCTGGTTGTTTCTGCTTTGGATTCAGTGACGCTGTAGTTTAGGACTGCATTATATTTTATAATGTATAAGAACTCACAAATCTTCTTGTACTGCCTACTTCTTTCCCTGGAAGAAACTGGACCAAACTGCATGATTGTAAATTGCAGTAGGCAATAGGGCATTGTTTGATATTGTTTTAAATTGTGCAGCCCTACTGCAGTTGAATGGTCTAGAACGCATGGTCTGATTTTGGATATGCACTGTTTTTATTTTTTTCATTTTTTTTTAATGTAGGCTAATGAATAACTTAGTGGGAAATGCAATCTAATTTGTAACTAAAATCTGAAAATTGCCTGTATTTTACCCAATTTGCATGTTCTAAAAATTCCTAGTCTCCCTTTTTTCTGGACATTTAAAAGACTACCTTAAAAATGACATGAAAATGGCACAAATCATTTCTTCATACATTGTGCCCAGTATATCTGCACGCAGACACACCAGCCTTCTCAAGACTGGACCAACTGCCAGTCGTTTCACATGCTTTCTTTATTATTTTCCAGATATGTACAACCCGGGAGCCCCAGAAGCAGTGGATGTCCCTCCACCAATGCCTATCATTGCCCCGCCCACAATTGCACCCTCTGCCCCACCTTCTGTTGATGAGCTCATCCAGCAGAGCCAATGGAATCTCCAACAGCAGGAACAGCACCTGCTCACTCTCAGACAGGTAAAAAGCAGACAGATACAGTTGTCAAGGCTGGGGATCTCATTACATGAGGCCGAAGTATAGGGACAACATTTTTAGTATTATTTATCCAAGTGAGATGTGTCAGTGTTTTTTTTTTTTTTTTTTTCTTTTTTTATAAACATTAAAACAATTTAAAAAAGATGCTAGATGCTCGCACCCCACCTCCCATTCATGACGCTTAATTGTTAAAGTGAGTCGTTCCTTGTGTTAAGTGTCTGTATGTTGGTAAGGCTAAGAGGATGACTATGACTATTCCATCTAGGAGCAAGTGACCGCTGCCATCACCTTGGCTATGGAGCAGCAGACGCAGAAGCTGCTGTTGGAGACCCAGTTGGACGTCACAGAGTTTGACAACTTGCTGCAGCCCATAATAGA
The DNA here is from genome assembly GCA_027575585.1 of Percopsis omiscomaycus. Lineage (NCBI taxonomy): Eukaryota > Metazoa > Chordata > Actinopteri > Percopsiformes > Percopsidae > Percopsis > Percopsis omiscomaycus. Next base: position 16,650 of record JAODLI010035203.1, on the reverse strand, counting down.
CACCTGCACCAAAGATGCCATCTCTGTAAGCTTACACACTTTATTCAGTCTCTCAATAGAGCTATTTAGAACCATGTTACAAAAAACAATATCCAATATGCTTTAAATGTATAACATAATTGGAATATTTCTGAATCGTTTATAAACAGACATTTACATATTATATATTTTAATTTACTGTTTTTCAACAAAGCTGAAGTGGACTGAAGACCCCAGTGAGCCAACGCCTTGTTTGTATTGCCTCGTGACTGCCCTCTAGTGGTTCGCTCTAAGTGATCTGTCTGTATCTCTCTCTCCCCTGAAAAGGCTGGAAAGAACTGGATGTTCACCAACGCCAAGAGTCCATCGCACTGTGAGCTGATGACATCACACCTCCGCAATCGCATCACCGCTGACTCGGCACACTTTGAGCTCCGCCTACATCTCATCTACCTGACCAACGATGTTCTCCATCACTGGTAGACACGCCCACATAACATGTCTGATAAATGTTCATGGAATGAAAAGGCAAACTTGAGCTGAACTCTTCAGTTCACTATAAATGGGACTTATTGGATTGGCACTGTGTACTCTCAGCCAGCGGAAGCAGCAGAGGGACCTGCTTGCTGCTCTGCAGAACGTGGTGGTGCCCATTTACTGCACCAGCTTCCTGGCTGTAGAGGAAGACAAGCAGCAGAAAATCACCAGGGTAACTCACAACACACACACTAGTAGTTCTACTCTTAATTTAATACTAAAACTAAAAACTTGATGCAAGTTCACACGCTCTAAAATATTGTTTTTCAGTTATAACTGTCATCCTTCTATGAATTATTCTTTATATCAAATAAACTTGATTAACAGTCATTTGTCCAAAAGACATACATATCTACATATCTGTTTCAACCTCTCTGTTTGCAGCTGTTGCAGCTGTGGGAGAAGAACGGCTACTTCAATGACATGACCATCCAACAGCTCCAGAACCCCGCCCTAGGCCTGGGACAGTACCAGGTGAGAGGACAGAGGCCTGCCGGTGTCCTTTCTGCTGAGCAGTGGATCTCGTTTTACTTGAATGAGAACTGCTACTACTAACGTTACACATGGTATTGAGCTTGTATTCCCCCCGCCCCGCCAGGCGTCCCTGATCACAGAGTACGCCGCCGTGGTGCAGCCGGTCCAGCTGGCCTTCCAGCAGCAGATCCAGGCCCTGAATACGCAGCACGAGGACTTTGTGGCCAGCCTGAAGCAGCAGCACCAGACCGTGGCTGTGACCGCCGCACAAGCCGTCGCCGTGGGGCAGCTAGCCCCCGCCACCACCGAGGCTGAGAAGGCCCCATCCATCACCACACAGGCGGGTGAGAACACAACGCCGTGAGTGGTTATGAAGCAATGCTGAATGTCCACCACCTTGTGTTGTTTAATGTTCTCTTTGGTGTGTGTGTGAGATCAGGAGATGTGAAGGCCTCCATGTCCGGTCCTCCCCTGGGGGATTATGACGGAGCGTCATCCAGGCAGCAGGACCCCAGCAACCCCAGTGGACCCCCCGACCTTTCCAGCAGCAAGCCTGGCTGGTATGAACCCCCTGGGATGGGCCCCTGGAACCCCAGCCAGCCGGTAAGAGGCCTCTGCTCAGTTGGTCCTTTTTTTCAGATAGTCACCATCTCTCTACCTCTCGCACTTCCATTTACCCAAGCCCGCAAAAGTAGTCATATATCTATAACAAAATAATGTTGGGATCAACTGTCACGTTTAAGCTCTTTGCCGGTATATAAGCTATTGGCAGTTATTTTTAAGGACTGAATGGTAATTTGTCCTGTGATGCTTGAGGAACTAAGCTAGCCCTGATGACGGCTGAAGTCACTATTATAGCAGAATGTGTTTACTTACGATGACTGGTGTGTGAGGCCTATTCAGCTAATGACAAAGGCGCTACTTGAGCGTAGCGTCTGACCTCACAGTCTCAGGACGTACGGTAGACCGTCTCACACGTTTTGTGCTTGCCTCCCTCCCCAGCCCCCGTTTGACCCCAACCAGCCCCCACCCCCCTGCCCTCCTTGGAACAGCCACGAGGGCATGTGGAACGATCAGAGGGACCCCCCAGGGAGCTGGAGCGGTGGTCCGCCGCGGGGAGAGGGAGGGCCCTGGAGCGGGCCGGGCGGCTCTGAGCCGGGACCCCCGTCCTGGAACTCTCAGTACGACCAGCAGCCTCCGTGGGGGAACCAGCCTGACCAGCCCCCACCGTGGGGCCAGAGGGAGCCCCCTTTCCCCCCCCGCATGCAGGCATGTACACAAATCGATAGCCCCCCCCCCCCCCACAAAATTAAGATGCCCCAGCTACATGAAGCCTCAGCCTTAGTAATGTGTGCTGTCTGGAAATGCAAATACAAGGAGGAAGAGAAACATCCGGTTATGCGCTACAACCAAAGCTCCCGTGTGCTAATGTGCGCTAACCACTCCTTCCACAGAGGCCCCCCCACTTCCGGGGGCCCTTCCCGCCGCACCAACAGCCGCCGCCCTTCAACCAACCGCCGCCGCCCCCACACAACTTTGGCCGCTTTCCGCCGCGGTTCATGCAGGACGACTTCCCCCCGAGACACCACTTTGAGCGGCCGCCCTACCCGCCCCACCGCTTCGACTACCAGGGGGACTACCCTGGAGGTGACAGCCAAGGTGGAGACTATTAATGCTCTTATGCACCATTCAATAATTGTTCCATTCGTTCTTGTTTTGTACTTGGAGTAACGTTCCCTGTGTGTTTGCCCACGTCCAGATATGGGCCCCCCGCCCCACCATCATCCCAGCCAGAGGCTCCCCCCGCCGAGCATGGCGACCGAGCACCCCCCCTGGGGCGGTAGCCAGCACCCAGACTTTGGACCCCCACCCCACGGCTTCAACGGCCAGTCGCCTCACATGCGCCACCGGCCGCAGCCCCCGGCCCACGATGACCCCAGCCTGGTGCCCAACGTGCCCTACTTCGACCTGCCGGCCGGCCTCATGGCTCCCCTAGTCAAGGTAAGACGATAGGGTTCTCCCCCTATACAAGTACATTGTTTACGTTGCCTTTGGCTCTCATCTCTTTGTCCCATTCTCAGCTTGAGGACCACGACTATAAGCCGCTGGACCCTAAAGACATTCGCCTGCCCCCTCCCATGCCTCCCAGCGATAGGCTGCTGGCTGCAGTGGAGGCGTTTTACAGCCCCCCATCCCACGACAGGCCCCGAAACAGGTACGGTAGGATGTTATATACACCATTGTCCCCGTAGAGAAATGTGTTTTACAGGTTTAAATATACTTGAATACACTTGACAGGACAAAAACACAAGTTCCACAAGGAATAAAACATTAGACATACATGCATACTGAGGTGTGCCTCTGTTAATGCATTCTTACATACACAGTGCTACACTCCACATACTTTAGTTTTGATATTTGCAGGTGTGTACATGCATCTAGTAGCTCAATAAGGACATCAAAGCTGCATTTTTAAACAGGGCAACAGGTGCTAAATATTTCAGATCTAGATTTAGTTGGTACATGAAGACCTTTGGGTTAATACCTGCTGCGTGGACTTAAACATAGCTGTGGTCTGTTTCTCCACCAGCGAGGGCTGGGAGCAGAACGGCCTGTATGAGTTCTTCAGAGCCAAGATGAGAGCCAGAAGGAAAAAGGGCCAGGAGAAACGCAACAGGTGAGCGTTTTCCTCTCTCTCTCTCTCTAGTCTCTTTTTGAGTCTCTCTAAGTTTGCTGTTGTTGACGAGTCTATGCGCTCCTCCTCTCCTCTCAGTGGCCGAGGAGCCAGTCGCTCCAGGAGTCGCTCCCACAGCAGAGGCCGGTCCTCGTCCCGCTCCAGCTCCCGCTCCTCCAAGTCCTCCAGGTCGCGCTCCCGTTCCTCGCGGTCGCGCTCCCGCAGCCGATCCCGGTCCTACTCTCGATCCAGGTCGGTGCACGGCGGAAACGCAAACACTACATCACACATACACAAGCATTCCCAGAAGGACACGTCACTACGCGTGAGATGTTTCGATGAACAAAACAGCCTTGAGCTGCTCCAGAATCAGAGAATGAAGAGAATTTCCCTCTGTGGAATCGTTTATGAAAATAGTCATTAGTTGCCGTGCCATGTGTTTGCCTGTGTAGCTGTCTTTAGCGCTTAAGATACACAATGATGATACAGGAAGATCAAGGTGTTTGTTTTTTTAACTGTTGCCTTTCTGCCATCAGGTCCAGGAGCAGATCCAGGTCGTCTCGGAGTCACTCTCGCTCCAGATCCCGTTCGCGCTCTCGCTCGCCCAGCAAGAAGCGGCACGCCCACAAATCCCGCAGCACCTCTCCTCCGTAAGCCCCCCCGTGCCTCTGTCACTCTGGCTGTCTCTCTCTCATGTGAACCAGCTGCACCTTGTTACTGAATGTGTTTTCTCTCTCTAGCACCACGTCAGGCCTGGGTGCTGCCCCCCCAAAGCTCCCTCCCGACTCCAGGCTAGGAGAGGAGAACAAAGGCCATCAGCTGCTCATGAAAATGGGTAGGTCCATTTCATTTTTGTCCCTCACAACAGGGGCACGTCATTAAAGTAACTTTTTTTTTACAATACGCCAAGTGTCGGAAATTATATTTAGTCCCTCAGTTTGAGCACCTGATGCCCCTTTTCATTGTATCCAAAGAAAATATTTTCTAATACCACAGCCACAACTAAAAGTAATTGAATATAAATAGGGCAAAGCTGAAAAATAATCCCTCCATGCACTGCTGCATATAGTTAAGTTAGTTCCCTGGTATATATAAATGCATCATTTGCTTGAGTCCCTATTTTGCTGCTATTTCAGTTGTTGTATCGCTCTGATTACATGATTACTGTATTGATATCCTGCCTGTAGGCTGGAGCGGATCAGGGGGTCTGGGGGCAAAGGAGCAGGGCATCCAAGACCCCATCAAGGGAGGCGACATCAGGGACAAGTGGGACCAGTATAAAGGGGTTGGGGTGTCACTGGATGACCCTTACGAGAACTACCGCAGGAACAAGAGCTACAACTTTGTGGCCCGCATGAAGGCGCGTGAAGAAGGTATGCTGGAAGGTATTTGTCTTGTTGTATCTTCTCTGGTGACATAATAACCAACTGAAACACTATGCTTTGGCAATATCTCTTAACTTTACAGCTAATGTTTAATCCTGTACAATGTTTGATTAGAGGAGGAATGCTTTGGCAGCTAAGCTAAGACAGTAAATAACCTTACATAATTACACAATACAAATTTTCATTAGTAAAAACATTTGTAAAAGTAACTTTTCTTTCTCCCTCAGTCAATCGGGAAACTCCAGAGGCCCCTCCCGCTGAGTGACGTCTTCAACCCGTGTCAAACCACCCTTCCCCACCCAACGTGATCCAGAGCTTGCCTTCAGCTTCAGTTTTAGAACACCAGCCTTCTTATCACCAGTCCTGACTTTCGCATTCCTCTAGAATCATTGAACTGTTTAACACTGCAGAAAATACCCAGACTTTGCTGTGTTCGGTATATTTTGTTTTGTTTCGACAAGAATAGACCTGGATAAAGTATCCATAAGACAGAGTTTTTTAGATTGTAGAAGCAGTGGAACTTCAAATGGAAAAATGGTCTGCCCTTCAAATGCAGCATTTAGGCTCATTACATTTCAAACATAATTTTCTTTTGTTTTCTTGAGTGCTTAAAAAAGCACTCAAGAAAACTGTGTCTTGAGGGAGAATATTTTGAGAAGAGAAATTAAGAAAGCCTCAATGTAACCTGTGGACAAATTTACCATTTGCATTCAGGTCATGCTTTGAATTACAAAATGCATTATTTGACCCAGTTTTTAAATAAAATTTTAGAATTAGTTAATTTTTCCCATCTGACATTGTCTAAGATAAGAAACCTCATCAGACATGGAACGGTGGTTCTTCTGTTGAATGTTGTAGCTTTTTCACTGCTAATTGATTTTTTTTCCTCCACTTAAGTTTCTGATTTAGTCGTAGTACTCTTTTATTTGCTCTTTTGTATATAAAAACTCCCAACAACACAAAATGGTCTTAAATAATATAAAATATAATGATTGGAGATAGGCTTCCCCTACACACACTAACGTTACACAGTGTAGAAAAATAAACGAATTTTCTTTTGAGTAGTGGTGTATTTTTGTTTTTTTAAGATAAATAAATACTACTGTACTCAAAATAAATATAGGAGAGTGTACTGACAAATATGTGTTTTGCATTTGGAACGTTACATCTGTTACAGTATTTTGTCTGGGTGCTTCTGACGTAAGACGTAGCTATACATTTAAATACCATTATCTATTAACCATATTGACGCTCTATTACCCATGTATATAGAGATACATGATGTGCAGCCCTTGCAGCCAGTATTTAGCTCTTCAGTAATTTTCAGGAATTGACGTAATAGGCGGCGATGTTACTTCCTGTTCTTGACGTATACGTCAACACAATTAAAACAGTTTGCTCTTTGCTGCACCTAGCAAGTCTAGGTGGAGACTACGTGGACCGTTATAGCTTTATTTATCACAACTTTGTTAAAATAGAACACCTCCAACACAACAGAAACGCGTTTGCGCCAAAATGTCGGCAAGCGCCGTGTATGTATTGGACTTGAAAGGCAAGGTAAGACATCAAACAGATGGTACCCTACTGCTTTTCAGTTCCATTGGGTTTCATGTTATAACTTAAATATTTACCCCTTCCTAACTTGCAGGAATGTAAGGTGGTGATGACAACGAATGATAAACGAATATATTATTTCAGGCTATAGGCCTATCAATACCTGCAAACAGCTGGAAAGCAGCGCGTCTCGTCAACTAGAAATGGATAGAATTTCTGTCGTATTAAAACATTAATGCTTATCAACGTTAGTAAAAAGTAGCCTAATAAATCATCTGATAGGAAGTGTGTATACTTTACGCAGTCACAAGACACATAGATGTATCATATATAATGCATACTTTATGACATTTGTAGGATCCTACAAATTTCATTTTAATTGAATTTCATTCAATCGGGCTTATTCAATATTTGTTAAATCACCAATAGCCAAATTTTGGAATTATTAAAACGAGAACACATGACTGAAAGAAATAAATACCAAGAGAAACGTTTTATTCTGCTGCTGCAGGTGCTTATCTGCCGTAACTACCGTGGAGATGTGGACATGTCAGAGATTGAGCACTTCATGCCCATACTGATGGACAAGGAAGAAGAGGGCAACTTGTCCCCCATTCTGGCCCACGGAGTAGTGCGCTTTATGTGGATCAAACACAACAACCTTTACCGTATCTTTTCAGTTTTTTTGTACACTATACAGCTTCTTGGAAAATACTTCCTGTTTAGTTTCCTGTTTTTCAGACCACATCAAATTATCTCTGTCCTGTTTTCCTTAATGTGCATATCATCAGTTGTAGCGACGTCCAAAAAGAATGCCTGTGTCTCTTTGGTTTTCTCTTTCCTCTACAAAATCATCCAGGTGAGCCGTTGTCTTCTGTGTGCAGTCTCTGAAGCGTCACTATTATATTATGACATGTTCAATTATTGGTTATAACATCCCTAATGCTAACCATAAACCTAGTTGCATATTTTTATGTCTGTGAGAAGAACATGTGATGGCACCCCATTATTCCGTGATCCCCCAGGAAGTGGTATTTGTGTTCCGATGGGTTACTTGTTGTCTGTTCCTGCTCACCCCAGGTGTTTTCAGAGTACTTCAAAGAGCTGGAGGAGGAGAGTATACGGGACAACTTCGTCATCATCTACGAGCTGATGGACGAGCTGATGGACTTCGGTTATCCTCAGACCACGGACAGCAAGATCCTTCAGGAGTAAGTCAGACGCCCTTACCACAGCAGGAGTAAACAGTTCCCTTGTGAAAGGATCCATAAGGATTTTCCCACAACAGGCTTCACGTATTCAGAATAAAACCTGAAAGTTTGCTTTGAAGTTCTATGGTGAAAACCCCTCAAGCTTACTGATTAGTAAGAGATGCCTTCATTAAAATGACATAACTACCAGTGAATTTATTCTTACTTGTCACGGGTCGGCTCAAAAGCCCTGACAAAAATGAAATTTAATGCGACACCAAGCTGCAGCAAAGGTACCATTACTTTTATTCATTACAACTCCGGCGTGTGTAATGTCGGCGTGTGTGCATGAATGTCATGGTGAGTAGGGCAACGTGTATTAAAGAAAAAGAAAAGAATGGGGAGCGTGGAGCATAGGGAACTGGTAGGTAGGATGTGCTTCTTATCTTGGAGATCACCGGGCCCAGGTGGCTCCAATAACTAATGGTGTAACCACACCTACTGGCATCTGCAGCAACACACACAAATTAATATCATCAGCAGCCAACAAGAGATGAGGACGTCACAGGGACGTCACAAACTTTTGATGACTCCTGTCAGAATAGAACCCCTAACTCTGGCGTCATTTGAACTAATCTTAAACTATTGGGCTACAAGGCAACATTATAGCTGCGAGGGCTGGGTGTAATTCTTTGTTGCCCCCTCCTCCCCCTTGGTTTTGTCCTAAAGGTACATCACTCAGGAGGGCCACAAGTTGGACACGGGTGCCCCCCGCCCTCCAGCTACCGTCACAAATGCTGTATCCTGGAGGTCCGAGGGCATTAAGTACAGGAAGAACGAAGTCTTCCTAGATGTTATCGAGTCGGTCAACCTGCTGGTGAGAGACACAACCACAGAGAAGCAGCTCGCTGCTGTCTTGTCTGTGTAACTGTATGTACTTGTTCATGGCTTGGTTGTGTAGGTCAAAGGGCACTGTATGGAAGGTTATGCTAGTGAATCTTCAGAGTCGAGGGTTGTGTATAGGGCAATAGGAAACCTGTCAGTCTCTTGTCAGGGCATTACAGTCCACACAGCCAAATACTCCCCTTATGTTGTTCCTCATCTCTCTCCCTCTCTCAGGTGAGTGCGAATGGCAACGTGCTGCGTAGTGAGATCGTGGGCTCCATCAAGATGCGCGTGTTCCTCTCCGGCATGCCTGAGCTGAGGCTGGGCCTGAACGACAAGGTTCTGTTTGAGAACACTGGCCGTGAGTATCTGTGCCATGCTGAGGTTGGGAACAAATGAGTTATTCAATTTAATTAATCAATTTAATTATTCCAAATATTATTTTAATAACAGTTATAAAAACACTGTTATTAAAATAAGAAAACTTTAATGATCATTTACAAAGAAATGGAAAAACAGCAATATATGGGCATTACAGAGATATAACATCTAATCCGATACCTTAATAAATCAATAATGCCTGCGTATCCTATATATTGTATGGTATTAACATATTGTACATGTTAAACCAGTTTTGAAACATAACATGTTATATTCATCCTGAATTCTTTTAATGAGGTATTTTTTAACATTAACCAAAATGGAAAGCATGACAAAACTTATTTTACTAGCTCACTCTTCGAACTTCTGTCGACTTTCTCATTTTATTTTTTTCCCCATTTTACCTTTCTTTCCTCCCTTGCTTTCCTGCTTTCCTCTTACTTGTCCCTATTAATATAATTCTCACCCTCTCTCTCTCTACTGTCTCTCCGTCACATGCTCCTCCAGGTGGGAAAAGCAAGTCAGTGGAACTGGAAGATGTCAAGTTCCACCAGTGTGTCCGCCTGTCGCGTTTCGAAAACGACCGCACTATCTCGTTCATCCCGCCCGACGGCGAGTTCGAACTGATGTCGTATCGCCTCAACACACACGTATGTGGAATACAAAGACCCTTGTGGTTTTCTTTCTCCTACTCCTACTAAGTCTGTCTAAATGCAAAAGACTTACTTTCCATACTGGAACGTACAGTGGGGTCCAAAGTTCTGAATTTAGAGATTTGCAGAAGCTGTAGCGTTTCCCAGAGTTAAGACTACACTTCCCATAAGCCACTGGGCCTCATGTCAGAATCAGAGTGTGTTTGGTGTGTTTGTATTTAAGAGAATAGTTGTGAGACGATAATAGCAGTTCAGTCGGAACATCAGCCGTTTTGCAAGATGTATATCAATGGGGTAATATAACAATAACTTTTCGTTCTCAATGCTGAAAATCGTTCTTCAGATTATGTATTAAATCCAATGCGGTGGCAAGCATTTGGAATGATGAATAATGAAATGACCAAATGTAGTCTTCTTTATAATATTGTGGATTCTCATATTCTGGAAGGATAGTACATCTGTCTGAACAAAACTTATTAAAGGGATTTGACATTTTGTTCTCAGGTGAAGCCCCTGATCTGGATTGAGTCTGTGATAGAGAAACACTCCCACAGCAGAATAGAGTACATGATCAAGGTAAGATGCCAGGCCTCGCTGATTATGTTTACATGACAAACAGCTTCTTACCGTCTACTAACACCCCCCTCACCACCAACAGGCCAAAAGTCAGTTCAAGAGGAGGTCGACGGCGAACAACGTAGAGATTCATATTCCAGTACCCACTGACGCTGACTCGCCCAAGTTTAAGACCACCGTCGGCAGCGTCAAGTGGATCCCAGAGAACAGTGAGATCGTTTGGTCCATCAAGTCCTTCCCGGTATGGCAGCCACTTAACTGCAGGCCATCCAGTGTATACGCTGCTCAGAAAAATGAAGGGAACACGTAATCATTACAGTATAACACCAAGTCAATTAAACGTCAGGGATATCTAACTGTCCAGTTAGGAAGCATAAGCGATTGTGAATCAATGTCCCCTGTTTTGGTGCAATTGAAAGCGACAACAGGTGCACTGGAGAGGCAACAGCAAGACAACCCCCAAAAAGGGAATGGTTTTGCAGGTGGTGGCCACAGACCATTGCTCTCTCCTTATCCTTCCTGACTGATTCCTCTCTAGTTTTGTGTTTTGCTAGTGTCTTCGTCAAGACACGTGCATGCAGGCACGTGGGGGCCATATACTCTTCTGAGTCACATCATGAGTTGGCGTGATGAAATTCAGACAAGTTGGAACCGCCTGTGATTTACATTTTCTGATTTCATTGTTTACGTTTGTTTACTTTTTGGTGTGAGTTTGAATCCAGCCCGGTTCGTGATTTTGGTTTCCATTGATCGTTGTTAAGTCATTTTGTCCTCAACCAATTACACAATGTACAGTAAAGATTTTGATCTTTAATGTATTTCGTTCATCAAGACCCGATGTGTGATTTCAGTGTTCCCTTCATTTTTTTGAACAGTGTAATTGGTCAGTAGCATCAGAAGACCCTGTAAATATGTGGCATATTTGTGACTGTTTGAATGTCCCAGGGAGGGAAGGAGTACTTGATGAGAGCCCACTTCGGCCTGCCCAGCGTCGAGGCAGAGGACAAGGAAGGCAAACCGCCAATCAGTGTCAAGTTTGAGATCCCGTACTTCACTACCTCTGGTATCCAGGTAACCACGACACACGTCATAATTTAATAACAAAAAAATAATAGATTGATTGATAGATAGCACTTGATCCCACAGGAAATTACAATGCCAGCAGTTTCTCAGGGGAGGTTGGAAAATACACAATAAAAATACACATAATAATACCATATGGACAATATCCTACTAGCTTTAAATAATAAATCCGCTAAAATAGCTAGAGTGCATATATGGTACAGTGCAAATTGATAATAGACACAGTGAGAAGAAAAGAAAAGAAAAGAAGGAAGAAAAAGGACCCAACTTTTCTCACTATCTATCCAGCAGAGGTCACTCTAACATTACTTTAACTGGATCTGTAGGCATATATACACTGCCACATGAGGGTGCTGGTGTCCAACTAATGAACATAAAGAGAAAATGCAGACTTAATGACGCCAACTTTTTTGTTTATAGTGTGGCTTTTATCTTTTTATTTAAAAAGTTCTAAATATAGCTATTTGATTACATTATAATTTAGTAGACGTTTTTATTCAAAGCGACTTACAATTACATGCTGCTATTACATGGTATCTTGCTCAAGGATGCTTACAGGTAGGCCAACTCTCGGGCTCGAACCCACGACCTTCCGGCTGGGAGTCCCAACACCTAGACCACTAGACTATCCTGCCCCCATTAATTAAATATTGTGGCTGTATACATTCCAATACACAACAAATTCAGAACTATAACTCTGCTAAACCTAGACCGTCAGGTTCGTAATTGCAGAAAGTCTGTTTAAGACAAAAATTTGTTTTTTGTAGAATGAACTTGTAGACCCACAAAAATCAATCAAAGCTTTATTTATCCTGCTAATCCAGTAGGTACTGGGGCAGTCCTGATAAACTCCAGGCCTCTATTTGATAAAACGATGATGAGTTCTGCAGAGCAAGGAAGGTGAACTGTCAGCAGCACTGATACTAGAAAAGGGACTTGGTGATTCATTGGGGGTACAGCATTTCAGTCATAAAGCCAAAGCAGTGGATCCCACACAAATGACCAAAAACAACTGGAAAATATACATTGAAACATTGCATAAGGGGGCAGGGATATTTCATGTTGTGATGTGGTTGGTTGGAAAGGAACTTATTGTGCTGCCTAATAGATTGCTCTGGAACCAAACATTAGCCGCTCTGGGGGTGGACCTAACTTTTTAAATTGAGTGATTTTATAAATCTTGGCAAAGAGCTTAACGTTAAGTGCTTTGGAAAAGATACAGTTCCATAACTGCGGTCATAACATTTACAACCCCCGGCAGCTAGCACCTGCATGCCCTTTTACTAAATGTGGCTGTACAACGCCATGAGATTTCATTTGGATAAACCAAATGCTGCTTTCCAATACTTGTCTTTTTACTTAATGTTACTTTTGACTTTTTTCACCACCTCGCATTGCTTTCAAATGAAAAACACTGTATAAATATGATACTCTCATTGCAGTGTTATATTTGAAGCTGTCTTTTTGGAGTTTGTCATGTATGGACTTGATTGTGTGACTTGTATTTCCCTTTAGGATGTGTAGAGGGATATAGTAGGAGTAACACAATAGAAAGGGTCTAGAGAGAGATTTGGTCTAGCACAGTAGGCTATATAAGTAACTGTAACAATATGAAATCTGGAAACCAGAGTGGATGCAAATACAGGTGTGTTTATTAAAAAATGATGTGTTCAGTCCCAGCTTAAATAGACATTCACTAATGGGGCATTGGAAACAGGTGTGTATTCACCTCACCCGTACACAGGTGAGGTTGCTCGGGGAATCAGTGACTGAGCTGATGGGCCAATGACAGAGTGTGACTTTGACTTTTTCTTTAAACAGCTCATTTTCATGGAAAGATGATTTGATAGCAGTCACATCTGACCATTGCCCAGCATACAATGGAGAGAGACAGATCTAATGTTAGGCAGACATTGAACCAATTCCGAATGTTCCAAGTAAAGAGTCTGTGCCTCAGCAGGTGTCTTAGTCACACAAAAGAAAGATGTTGCAGAACGCTTGACTGGCAAAGAAAGTTTTTTTCTAGATAGGTGAGAATAGGAAACAATAACTGAATTATTATTTTACTCCACATACCAGGTTGAATTGAAATTCACAGAGTTGTAACTACGCAAGGCCATTTCCATTAAATTCTATGCAGCAAGCCTGCTGGGTAATCTAAGGTCTAGATCTGGTTTTAGCTCGCAAAATATTGTTACGGGTGGCAACTTTGGATATGACTTGACACCACCAACACGACATACATATAAGTTTCGTTTTAATGAGGTCTGTAAGGCAAGGCAAGGCACTTTATTTATATACATATACATTTCATACATGAGGCAGACTCGATGCTCAAACAGGAGCTGTAGCTCTCTTTGCTAACATGCATTTATAGAGCTGGCATGATTTTGTCTCTATAGGTCCGCTATAGGAATACAAATTAAAAATAAAATAGTCATTGTCTCCCTCTTGGTTTTTTGAAAGGTTTAAAAATACAATCCCGAGTCGCTGGTGGGGTATGGGACCGCAAAATGGCAACCCAACAGACACATTGTGAAACCCAAGTCAGAGAAGTGGCCTTCAATTAGATGTAGCAGTTTCATCATGAAACATTCTCCCAAACCAGACCCACTCACTTCCCTGGCTCCACGTCAAGTAATGGCACCTTGACGAGGAGAACGCGGGTGGCAGAAAAACCGCAGCTGGCTCAGAATAGCTCCGTAATCCTGGATCAATGGAGACATCATTAGAGAGATGCTACCATTAGCTGCTGCGAGGCCTGCTATTACTGGGAGCTAGCATGAAGAGAGAAGCTATTATGTGGCCTGAGGCAAACCCCCTCAAGGACCCTGCTAGCAGTACCGCACACTCTTTCTCCCTCTGCCTCTCTCTCTTTCTCTCTCTCTCACACACACACACACACACACACTTTGCTGGTGGTGGGCTTGGAACACTTGAACTACACATGGACCCCCGCGGTTGAACCAGTGGAGGCAGACCACTGCTACACTATGTGCGCACACACACACACACACACACACACAGACCACGGACACACATGCTGCAGCACACATGCCACAGAGATCTGGTAGCTACTCAGTAGTGAGGGGGGCAAATACAGACAGGCTGTATTTATTAAAGGGAGCACGACATTTTACTATTCTGAGAGGGGGGGGGTGAAAGTGTGTGCGCGATATCTTTCTCACCCCCAGAAAAGGGAAGTTTGACACATGGTGGTTTTAAGAGGCACGTGTGTGTGTTTGCATGCAAGAGTGTCTAAGTGACTACCTTTTTGTGTGTGTGTGTGATTATGTGCAGGTTTTATTGGCTGTTGGTATATTCCAAGCCACATCAGGACATACTCATCTATTCATTCAGGCAGCCATCCATTTAACCAGACACGCTCCCCCAGGGGGTAATTGTTCCCATTTCTCTGCCAGCTCCTCTAGCTCTTGCACCATCACAGCTGGTAGGTTTGCAAGAGCAAGTCATAGCTCATATCTTCAACCAGTGGTTCTCTTCCTTTCACCCGTGGTCCTCAGAAATAAGTGCGTCAGAGCTAACTAACCTATGATCATTACTAGGCTCCTGTTGACGTAAACAAACTTGATGACCATGCTCCATGGTAATCTAATGTTATTTTGTTTATTGTTTTGTTAGTTATTTTGAAACACTTGTGATTCTGACAACAAAACTAGCTAAATCAAAATGTGAGCTCCATTGTAGGAATTAACCCCCTATTGTATTAGAGATGCATGAAATGTTTTCAGGAAAACCTAGTGCAGTTTTTTTTACATTGAATTAACTATGTGAGGGGTTGCACTGTTGGAACCATAATACATAACACATATGCGCATTCTATCATAGTGTCTAATAGTCTAATAGAAACAATGGAACAAGTGTATAATTGTTCTCGCTAACAAATTAGTAGGTAGCAGACAGTCGTATTTAGCATCACAGCCAATCTCTTCCTTCTAGGAGGTACATCAAAAGAACCTGTTGATAGAGAGAGCTCATATGGCTTACCGTAAACCCAACTGTAGTGTCCACACAAGTCTTGCTTTCACATGGTTAATTATGCTCTCAACACCGTGTGTGGGTGTGGGTGTACTGGTGTGCATTTGCACGTCATATCTCCTATATGTCATCATTTCTTTTCTTCCATTTGGCCAAGCATGTACGCTTAATTGTGTGTGTTTGAGTTTGTGCTTTTTTTGATCTGCACTCTGGTGTAGTAGATCTGGTGTTGATAATATCAGTCAGTTGGCACGAGTTTATCTCACTGTGCACGCACATAGCTTGAGACTTTAACCTAAAGCTGGTTTGTACCTTCATATTCCAGCCTACACTAGCTACATGCTTACACGTGCATGTTATCTAAGCCATCTGTCTGTGTGCAGTTTGTGTGATGCTTGGTCTCCTTTTATTTAAAGTGTGTGTGTGTGTTGTAGTGACCATGCTGGCCTTTCAGTTTTCTGTACCCTTTGTAGCATCCAAAACACAGACATATAGACTATATTTCATCGTTGCTGATAGATATACATGTATATATAGTCTCTACGGTCTAGTAAATGGGATCACAGCCCCTTCTCCAGCTGGGAATACTTTCTGGAAACCTCTCTGTTTAGTTAGGTAGTAAGCCTAATGTGGTCTTTGTATGTCACAAAGCCATCGGTTTAATTCTGACAGCAATGGGAGGATGACAGATGTCTTTTTCAGGAGCCTGAACACAATACTTGCTGTGTCTTTGAAGCTCAGTGGATACACAGGCCAGAACAGTTCCGACACATCAAATCCAAGTTTAAACACTCCACATTCAAGCACACCTTGCACTTATAGGTGCATATTTATAGTCAACTCAAGTCAACACAAGACTGCACAGGGCCACACTCACAAAACTTTGATATGACATAAAGGGCTCTAGTTTCCGGATTGCGCAAGGCCGGCGGTAGCGCTAACGCAGACGTAATGGGTGCAAGGTGGTTTTTCTCTCACCTGGGCGCTAATTGCTAATTTCCCGGTGCGCCATGACATCGCTTGAGCCAAAATGGGCGTGGGGGCACAGTAGTGGGTGTGTCAGTCAAAATCAGGTGGCACAGTGCTAGTTTGGTGTCAAGTAAAACCAAATAGTGTGCTAGTGTCTCCGCCTGGTCAGACCACGTCTTAGCGCAGGCGTTGTGTGGTAGTTTCCGGGCTTTAGGCGAGGGTGAACTAAGCACCTAAAATCACACACACACACACACACACACACACACACACACACACACACACACACACACACACACACACACACACAC
>JAODLI010035192.1:0-18874 GCA_027575585.1 Percopsis omiscomaycus | reverse complement strand
ATATATAATTATATATATATATATATATATATATATACACACATACATACATATACATACACACACACACATACAATATACTCACCGGCTACTTCATTAGGTACACCTTGCTAGTACTGGGTTGGACCCCCTTTTTCCTTCAGAACTGCCTTAATTCTTTGTGGCATAGATTTAACAAGGTGCTGGAAAGATTCCTCAGAGATTTTGGTCCATATTAACATTACAGCATCACACAGTTGCTGCAGATTTGTCCATGATGCAAATCTCCCTTTCCACCACATCCCAAAGGTGCTCTATTGGATTGAGATCTGGTGACTGTGGAGGCTATTTGAGTACAGTGAACTCATTATGTTATGTTGAAGAAATCAGTTAAAGATGATGCGAGCTTTGTGACATGGTGCGTTATCCTGCTGGAAGTAGCCATTAGAAGATGGGTACACTGGTCATAAAAAGATGGACATGGTCAGCAACAATACTGAGGTATATTGTGGCGTTTAAACAGTGCTCAATTGGTACGAAGGGGCCCAAGTGTGCCAAGAAAATATCCCCCACACCACTACACCACCAGCCTGAACCGTTGATACAAGGCAGGATGGATCCGTGCTGTCATGTTGTTTATGGCAAATTTTGAGCCTACCATCTGAATGTCGCAGCAGAAATGGAGACTCATCAGACCAGGAATTTTGGTGGGCCTGTCCAAGTTGTGGCCTCAGTTTCCTGTTTTTAGCTGACAGGAGTGACACCCGGTGTGGTCTTCTGCTACTGTAGCCCATCTGCTTTAAGGTTCAATGAGTCCAAAGATGCTCTTCTGCATACCTTGGTTCTAACGAGTGGTTACTGGAGTTACTGTTGCCTTTTTATTAGCTCAAACCAGTCTGGCCATAATCCTCTGACCTCTGCCATCAACAAGGCATTTTTGCCCAGAAAACTGCTGCTCACTGAATATTTTCTCTTTTTCGGACCAGCCTCTGTAAATCCCAGAGATGGTTGTGTGTGAAAATCCCAGTAAATGAGCACTTCCTGAAATACTCAAACCAGCCCATCTGGCACCAACAACCATGCCACGTTCAAAGTCACTTAAATCACCTTTCTTCCCCATTCTGATGCTTGGTTTAAACCTCAGCAGATCATCTTGATGATCATGTCTACATGCCTAAATGCATTGACTTTCTGCTACGTGATTGGCCGATTACATATTTGCGTGAACGAGCAGTTGAAAGGTGTACCTAATGATGTGGCCAGTGAGTATATATCAGCAAAGAAGAGCAATGTTTCCTTGTATTCCTTGTTTAAAGGAATTTTCCTTTAAACCTGTTAAATCTCTCATGTTATCAGCAGCTAAATCATCGGCATATTACTCAACATTAATCAGTACTAATAAAAATAACCCAAGATTCTTATTTGATACTGTCACCAAACTAATCCAGAAACAGTCGTCTCCTGAAAACTTTCCTTTTACAGCAAAAGACTTTAAATTCTTTACCCAGAAAATGTACCTGATTTGAGAAAAAATACTTATCGCATCACCTCAACACCAATGCCCTTCTCCTATTCAAATAAATGAGAGCGTAAAGGTAGATGTCGTGTGTATGCTTACCCATTTTGACACTGTGTCCCTTGACACCCTTTAAAATTAGTAAACAGCTAAACCTACAAATTGTTTACTTGTCCAACTACCTAGGAAATTTGTTAAAGAGCTATTTCCAATCCTAGGATCATCTATACTTAACATTAATACATCCCTCTTATCTGGCGTTGTACCTGTCGCGTTTAAAACAGCTGTAATTAAATTGTAATTAAACCCCTACTTTAAAAACCTTGCCTTGATCTTGAAATTCTTAATAACTACAGGCCAGTCTCAAATCTCCCCTCTCCAAAATTTTGGAAAAGACTACCATAAGGTTACTTGTGGAGTCCCATACGCTGGGCCTTCTGTTCTTTATTTATATGCTACCATCGGATGACATATGTAAATATGGCATTAGATTTCACTGTTATGCTGATGATACTCAGCTTTATATGCCATTAGAAGTAACCAGTCTAACCTCAGAGTCCTGGAGTCATGTCTCTCTAACAATTTTATTTAAATTAAACAATGGATGCCTTTAAACTTTCTGCTTCTGAACTCTGACAAGACTGAGATGTTAATTGTTGGACCTGCCAAGCATAGACACCTGCTCAAGGAGGCCACTCTTAACTTTGACAACTGTAATATTACCCAGAGTAACTCGGCAAAAAACCTGGGAGTTATATTTGACTCTCTCTCTCTCTCTCCTTCGAGTTACACATTACATATATTACTAGAATTGCATTCTTCCATCTCCATAACATCGCAAAGATTCGAACCATCAGCCATAGCTAGGGGTAGCCAAAATGGTTATGCTCTAGATCCACCAACATGCGTCTCTTCTTTGGGAGTGTCGCCGAGGGGGAAATGCTGTTGTGGACCTGGACACTACATGGACAACAATGGCCGGCTCTCTCCACATCATCTCCTGCCCCTAAGATAGAAACGCTGCTGGTGAGCAGGCACAATGGGGGTTGAACGGACATGGCCAGGATTGGGGTCTTGAATGCGTCCTCATGTGGCTTCTGTCACTGGTGCATTGGACTGGCCGTTGCACAGCTTAGTTCATATAATGTGTGAATGTGTCTGTCTGGACACATTGTGATGCATATTATTCAATGTATTTTGTTGTTGTCCACTTGGCACCTATTGCATCCTAACCGTCCTGGAAGGGTTGGATTTCTCCCTCTGTGGTCCCTTCCCGAGGTTTCTTCCATTTTTTAACCCAAGGGTTTTTGTTTAGTCTTTCCTTGCCCGATGGGAGGAATAAGTGAAGGGGGTGTCGTTTGTTTCAATGTGAAATGTGGACCTGTGCAGCCCTTTGAGACTGTAATGTGATTAAGGGCTATATAAATAAACTTGACAAATTAATTTTTAAACCACACTAACCATGGAAGGCAGGAAGAGGGTGTATACTGGGACACCAAAGCGTTTGGCGATATTGATTAGGTCTGAGAATCCATCGTCTCCAACAGGAGCAGGAATAAAGCTCACCACCCGAGAACTCTGGGATAAAATGAGAGAAAAGTAACTAAATTAGTAAATCAGAATTCACAGACTGAGCAACTGTGGCTGGAAAGTTGTCTAAATGTTAACTAACTGCATATTCTAGTTAATAGTTGGAGGTAAAAGAGTTAAAACTGCATATTCTAGTTAATGGTTGGAGGTAAAAGAGGTTAAAGTGGCTGGTAGGTTAGTCTCGTCTGTACGTAACCAGGACACCTAGGAGTGTGGGAAGGGTTTACCTGGAGAAAGTTGAAGGTGGACGAAATGTAGAAGGTGATTTCTTGTCCATTCACACACTGGGGGTTGGAAGTATAATAATTGACCAGGTCCTTGGCCTGATCGCAGGAGCCCAGCTCCACAAACGCCTGCACAGTAGCAAAAGGTTTATTAAAAAAAGTGTTGGATGGTTTTATTTCTATCTGCAAAAATATACATTTTATTCTTATTTGTAATATACAATAAGTAATTTGGTGATAGACAATGTGATAGATTTGCTATTGGTTCTACACATCACGTTTTATTAATTGATAGAATTGGATTTTTTTTTCCTTCACTCAAAGCGTCATTGTGTCATTTAGCATGCCCAAATAAAGGATGAAACATTTATTGAGGAAACTACATACATAAATACATGAATGTCTTACTAAGGAGGGAAACATGAGGACTTTGACGATCTTGCCAAACGGTTCACATAATTTCCTCAGGTACTCTTCATCCACAGACTGAGCCGGGAATTTTGCACAAATCACTTTGCCATTTGCTGTAGGCTTTGGAGAACAAGATATATGTCCAATAAATCAAGTCTGTGTATAAGATTTCAAATCTATCTTCAATCTAAACTATTCCAGTGTTTTGTATGCTTATACCTTTTTGCCCCTCTTTATATTTGGTTGTGGGTCTGTGAGAGAATGACAGCCAATGTGTCAGCCAATCATCATAATGATTTATAAAAATACTGAAATATTTACAGAAATACATTTTTAATATAGCACTGACAGGTTGTCTGAAGGGGTTGGGCAGGCCTTTCTTTCTCCTTCGGTTTCTCTGATTGATCATCATCCCTTGAATGACAATATAACACTCAAGTCAGTTAGAGTAATTCCCAATAATCTGCATAGCTATAGCTATATGTCCTTATAGCTACTCTAACAGTTTCATTCCTGAAGAAACACTTACCTGCAACTCTCAATACGACAGTCCCACTCAGGAAAGCTGCAGACACAGAAAAGCAAGCCAAAGCAGCAACAATCATTCAGAATATAGAATAAAAGGTCACACAATGTCCATCAACTTTAACATTATTAAAAGTGTGTCTTGTATTATTGGTCTAATCTGAAGAAGGCATTAAGTTATGTATTAAAGAGGCCAGAGGGGGCCAAAAGGAGAGAAGACAGACCACTGTAATGCATGTTTGTGCGCTTTGTCCTTTACCTCAGATTCACCTCCACACAGAATGGCTGTGCTGCTTTTGCTGAAAGTAGTTCTTCTCAAATGAGGAATTTCATGGGGACAAAACACTTACTCTGCTAGGATATGCATGCATTGGAAATACCCCTGCCAAAATGCATGTTTTAATGATGTGCAATTTTACACTCTACCGCATTAACTTAAAAGGAGACTAGATGGCAGCGTTTTCGTGAACGGTGACAGACTTACAGATTAAGTAGGTTGAGCTGGGCGACAGCATGCAGAGAGCCGTTGAGGTGCTGAATCCACACCTGTAAGAAAGCCAAGTGTCTGGAAACTGAAACATCACAGAGGATACAAGCCTTCTGCTGAGATATGCAGCGAGGACACTGCTACAGCCCATAACCCACAACCTACCTGGTTCTCCTCTGAACACTGACACCTGCTGGTCATTAGTGTGAATTGATGAACCCCCGCCCCCTTTTCCCTCCCCTCCAGACCAAGAACATTTTTCACAGAGCAGAGATCCAAGCAGAAGGAAAGGTTGAGTTATTTACCTTCTCGGACAGACAAGTTATGTCACAGAGTGAACACGCGTATGGGAAAACCTCTGGCGTGGTTCCGTGGAAGTCCTGTGCCGCTTTCCTGCAGGGAACCTTGTCCACTGTATTCTTGCTGCTACTGCTGCTGCTGCTGCTGTTGTTGCTGTAGGATGCGTTCTGGGGGCGGTGCACCACCCGTGGTTTCGCCTGGTAGCGGTCAGGAGGCGGTGCCACCCTGTAATCAGCTGAGCCGGGCTGAACGAACGAGCGGGGAGGCTTTCTGATGCTTCCCCCTACTGGTGTGGAGCTGCGAGGAGGGTTCTCGTACCTGGGAGGATCGCCTCTGCCTTTCTTACCCAACTCAGCGCATCCGCCCTTGTGGTCGTAGTCCACTAGGTAGCCTGACGACGACAGTGACGCCAACACATCTGCACTGGAGGGAGAATTGGCAGAGACTGAGCCGGTCTGTCTAGGGTTCCCCCATCTGTCCTGCCAATCCTGTACCTGCTCTGGTGGGAGGGGCTTATGTGTTATGAAGGCGTGGTCTAGCGGATATTGAACAGGCTGGTTGCGAATGTCCTCCCATTTGCTGGCAGCAGAGACACGGGAGGAGAAAGGAGCTTGCAAGGACATTGAAGAAGAGATGGAAGAGGGTGCCGGGGACGGGGGGTAAGGCCTGATTGTCCCCGTCTTGGGATGAGAGGTCACTGAGGAAGGGGAGGAAGAGAAGGAAGAGGGTGCCGGGGAGGCGGAGGAAGGCTTGGTCATCCCCTTCTTGCCTTTGATCTCTGTAAGCAGATGAGGCAGCGCGTCAAGGGTGAGGACGTCCTCGGGGAGCTCGGCCAGGACAGACAGATCGCTGGGTTCAAGCCCACAGCTGCTGAGGAGGCTGAGAGTGGAGTCTGCCCTCGGTACGGAGTATGAAGGGTCCACAGAGGTTTTAGACGAGGAAGGCAAAGGGTAGGATGTCGAAAACTGAGATGACGTTTGCCTGTAAAATTGATAATCTCCTTGGACTCGCTGATCTGAGGAGCTGTAAGCCCCATGATTTTGTTGGGACTCTTTGTTGGGAGCCAGCGGTGGCTGTCTTCTGTACGGGTAGTTCTGAGACATGACAGGTCTCTAGAATGAAATGTAGAAAGGAATTGCCAGGGAAGAGGGGACATGTAAACTGTGGATTTGGATGACTGAATATCCTACATTATTATATATCGACATACAAATGGCATCTTATGTGCCGTTTCCTCCATTCATAGAACGCGAACAAAAGAGAGGGCACGATTTTGAAAGAAATATCTGGAGTAATGGATTACAGAATCAAGAATGTGTAGAAAATCACCACAACCTTGCTTATAGCATCAAAAGAAGGAACTGACAATAAGATTGATAGCGACCTGCTAAAGAAATAATCATCGTAGAATCACTAAAATGAATGTAGTTATTGCTAGTTATAATTCCAGATCTAATATTATCTTGTAAATCTTGTATTATTTGTTTCCCCTTCAAGTGTGCCCTGTTTATGTTTAAAACATCTTTAAAACATCAACACGCAAATGTTCACATTTACTGTACATCTTTAAGTATATGTGGGACAGTCTACCAGAAACGTACATTTCCACTTTTAAAAATATTGGGGGAAGAAATATCATATTCTTGAATCTAAACATTGGGTCATATGGAGGACTTGTTAAACTATGAGAAACGCATATCAAGCCATCTCAGCATGTTTTTATACTAGAATAAAATTAACGTTTATACGCATTTTACCCTGAAAATTTCTTTCACACAAAATGTATTTCTTATTGATCAAATATCCCCAATTGTATCTAATACGAGTTTTGTAATTCCTAAAAGAAATATTAGAAACTTTTAGGTCCACTGTAGTGGATTGTAAGCACAGAATAACTTCCAGGCACTCATATAGTTGTAAAAAAAAACTACCTTTACATAGGAGATTTTTACAAACACATAATGGCGTTTATCAACCCCAACCTTCATCTACACAGTTAAAAAGATGAATTAATCAATATTTTCTCAAATAGTACATTTTTATATGATAACATTCTGTGTGACAGGACCGACTATGGATTTTGTTGATGCAGGAAAAGTTATGTTTGTGTTCTTTAATTATTTTTAATAAAATGAAGTCTAACCATGAAGGCTCTGGCTGTGAAGTGTGTTCTTTTCAGCATAGATCTTCGCTGTTTCTCTTGCCATAATTTGCGACTGTCTTTGGTGTCGCTCATTCAACTGAAATACTTTTTTTCCTTTTCTTGTTCTGCCTCCATCTCTCCCTTTCTTTCTGAAGATGTTTCTCCTTTCTCTCGGAGTCGGCATTTTGTTGTGCTCGATATTACCTTTGTCTCTCAGATGCACTAACTTAAGCCATCTAACTGCAATCTGTATAAATAGCCATTATTACATAAAGCTAATATAAATTACACTTATATAAATTGAAATATTAATATACAAAGTGCAACTTCAAAAGCAGTGCTACACTGGCCTAGGTAAAAGAGGGACCACATTCAAAATTTTGAGCATAAAAAGCTTAAAATATACTATGGCATGCGTTAAATAGGCCTATTCATTTAATTGTTTTCTGCAGTTTTCTGAGTCATAACCTTAAGGGACACACTTTTTATGTAGTGTTTTATGTGTACAGGATATAATTAAAACACGGGGACAGTTGTAAAATACTATTTATTTGTAGAATATATGTATAATTTCATTTTTTTTAATCAATTGATGTTAATGATAATTTAAGTGTTATTTTATTTTTAAATAAACAAAAATTTGGCTGAGGGCAGTCCATTTTCCAGGATTTGTAATTTTAGTGTTTAAAGTGTCTTAAAAATAAAAGAAAATCAGAGAAAACAACCATGTAGTCAGTTTTAGACAGGGATTAGGATTATACAAATTTTATTCGCTGTAACAATTCCAGACAGATCATGTACGTTTCTTGTAGAATGTCCCATGTATGCCTGTGGGCTCAACAGCTAACCCAAGCTAACAGTTAAGGTTTACTAGCCTAAAAAGTTAAGTAAATGTACATACGATCTTACCTTACACTGTTAATTTTAGTAAAATGAATCCAGTTCAAGCGTCCTATCGCTAACAGCCAGAACTACATTAGACGACACAAATGTACAGAGCGTGAATGCTTGTACACAACATGGGTATTTTAGCAGTTGCACCCAACCGAACAGTTAACCGGAAGCTAATCACATCACTCCCGGGTCAGCAGCTGGTGTATTGTGCTAGGGATGTACGATACCACTGATTTTCTTTTCTATCGTGAGTAAGTAATACTAATGCAGTATCCTGAAAAATCTTCTTACACAAAACAGTCGATTTTTGTAATGTCTAGAGTGAAAATTGGTAAATACAGATATCAAAAGTGATACTTGAAAGCTTTTATATTAGCAAACGTTATGCTAATTGTAGACAGTTAACGTTAACGTTATATTAAATTGAACAAGACGTTGCCAGTGGTAACATAAAGTGCTTATTTCTTGAATCCCCATCAACAGCGGGATGGTTAATTTTATGTTTGATACCCAATGTTTGATTCTACTCCAAAATATTCAAATGTTGTCAGGTAACGTTTACGACAAGGCCTACATCTAAGTTACCCACTCGCGATTAAGTTAACTAACGTTAGACCATGTTGCAACCCCGTTTGTGGTTTGGACTGTCCAGTAGTGGCTCGAACAAATCATGAACGGGTCTGAAGTCGTATACTTTTGGAGGAAAGCCAACTTACAAATTCCAGGTTAGGTAGCTACTCTGCTACCTGCAGGGAAACTAAATATTTAAATTCACAAATAGTCACGACAAGATGGCTAAAAGTCAATGTTCTTTATATAAAGAACATTGACAATGATTTTTAGTTTTTCAAGTTGTAACCTGTAAAATCAATGTCAATGTTCTTTATATATATACATATAAAGAACATTGACATTGATTTTTAGTTTTTCAAGTACAGGTGTAACTTACTCAAGGCAGTGTCTGTTGTAACCTGTATTGAATGGGACTAATTTCCTTAAATGATACAGTAACTTGCAGGGACCAGGTAGGCCTATACATTGAATATAAGCTTGATTAAGAGTCTAAAAATATCCACCACATTGCATCACTTGTCAAATTTTTTGTGCTGTCAGTTTGACATGTCGTTTTGTCTTCTGCGATTGCTCAAGCCTGTTGCTCTACATGAAAAACATGCTTCTGTTTCAGCTACTTTACATTTAAACTTTACACCAGTGTGTCTAATGAAGAAAAATGTGGATCAATAAATTAAATATACTTTTCTTACAGTTGTTTTTCTCCATGTCACCTAATATCCTTATGTAAGAACAGACTGTAGACTTTCCGACTCAAGTCCCCCCCCCCAGACATTCCGACACCCCCACCCCCAGACCACTCGGAACCTTCTTCGTTGGACATCCGAGGTGTCCACAATGTCGTCTACCCAGAAGGAGGACACAGCGGAAGCCCTGAACTTCCTGTACCGTATGGGCTTGGAGTTGCAGGACTTGGCTAAGCTTTCCGACATCCCCAGTGACCTTATAACCACAAATACACTCCCCTACCTGCTCATGCAGATAAAAAACAACAGGTCTTCCGAGTTGCGTGGGACAACGCGGCAGGACACCCCCAGCCCCCCGAGTCCCCCGGCAAAAACCCATTCGCCCCCAAGTACATCCTCAAGATGGGATAGGCCCCCACAGCGGATCTCAAAGTGGGACATCGCTGCCAGCAGAAGTACCAAGCACGATAGTTCCACCTCCGGCGTGTTTCCTAGCACCAGGTCTTCGCCCTCTGCTCAATCTTACCCGAGTACGAGTTCTCAGCCCAGCTCTAGCTATTGTCCGAGTGCTGATTCTCATCCAGGTTCGCTTCCGGCACCATCACCTCAGCAGTTTCCCGTTGCCACGTCTACGGGCACCGCTCAGCCTGCCTGGACTCCGGTCCAGACCGACCAGTACCCAGTCAACTACCCGCCCCAACAGATGCCCCACGCATCCTTTGCCGAAGCCCCTGCGAATCCACCGGACCCATCAGGCCCTGCTCGTATGTTGCAATCTCGGTGGGTTGCACCCCCCACTGCCGGTTGGGGTGGGGGTGAGGGTGGGCTATACAGCCCTCTATTTGTTGGACATTATACATATAACCATGACTACAACTACACCATGCCAGTGGATCAGCCCCACTCCTACGCCACTCACTCACACAGCGGAAGGTCTAGTATCAAGCGGAGTGAGGCCGGTGCGGCGCCCCCCGAAAACGTTGCCAGAGACTTCTTTTGGAATTCTCCTAAAGAGTTTCCATATACTTGTTCCCTCTGCTATTTCACTGCCTACCTAGAATCTGTAAGTAGCCCGGTTAAAGAAGAAATGTATCTGTTTGTTTTTGTTTTCTTTTTTTCTTGTCTCTCTGTCTGGGTGCATCTTTTCTGTTTAGAAAGCCGTGAGATCCAAATTCGGACCGACGAAGCCACAAGGTGCCAGTCCTTCAGTTCCCTGGCCTCCGCGAGGCATCGACTCCAGTCCTGTTTCCTCTGCGTTATGTTGTTTTGTTAATGAGAAAATGTTCTAACCAATTCTCAATTTGTTATATGCCTGGTTTCATGATGATACACCAAACATTTAATAAACTTGACTTATCTTATATGTGAATGTCAGCAAGTTGCTGAATTAAAGTTTCTCTTGAACTTTAAATTCAAGTTATATTTCTTGTTAGTTTGTTTTACAAAAAAAAATTCTGTCCACAGGAATGGTTTAATCACGTCACTGAACCTAGACATGCAGACAAACAGCTTGAGCTACTGCAGCTGTAAGTGAAAAACCTTATTACGGTATACATATATTTAAACTATACACCAAGGTAGTCTGGTAAAAACCATCCTCATTTTGCAAGCTCCCCTTCTACGATTTGCTCTTGTATACATATCAGTCTAGGAAATCTCAATAAAAAATAAATACATTTGTCAGCCAGGCGGTGCTAATAGATGGCAATCAATTCCTTCACCTTCAAATAATGAATACAACAAATGTTTGGTGGTGATTTTCAGGCGCTAGCAGATGATTATCACACATTCAACCAATCAGAACGAGACCCAAACTGAATTACTAACCTGGACACTGGTGGCCCGGTGGTTCTCTACCCTACTGACAAACTGTTTTCCCTGTTTTAAAGTTCTCCGGACTAAGGTAAAGCAGGGTTTATTGTAAAGGTGGAGCTTGCTAAATCTGGATGTTTTAACTAGTAGCGCCTGTTGGGGAAAGCCCAAAAGAAAAGAAAAAAACAATACTTCAATTAGTAGGTAAAGTAATGAAATCATCCCAAACACAAAGTTAATATGGTGCTCCCTTTTTCTTTTTTTTGTGTTTTGTTTTCTCCTCTAGGTACCCGGACTGGAACTGTCGTTTGGAGTGAGTACATTTCTTCTTCTCTAAACTAACTTAAACCTGACAAATGAGACTGGAATCTTCTTATAGGATCATCCATCTGACAGAAGATTGACTAGCATTGCTAGTTTTCTATTTCCAATGATTAGGTTATAGCGCCCCCAGAACTCTTAACAATCGGCCCAGCTTGTTTGGGAAGAACAACTTTGAGTGAGAGGGGGGCATTTAGATGGGGTAGGGGATATACTCTCTCTGGTTTTAACCAACCAGCTATGTTGTTTTGGATTTTCCAAATCTTACAGAAATTGAGTGGAAATCCCCTCCCACACAGGAGTAGCTGTGTTTCCAAACAATCTGGAGCGATTATTCTGGGCTCTGGAGGGTGCTATAGCCTACAGTATATCACAATTAAGGGGGATACCTTTTAAGCTCGCTCCTGGAGAGTGAGACAAACAAGAGACAATGGGAAATTTCTCCCAGCATGCTCAAGTTCAATTTTTATGTTTGCATGCAACAATCAACTTTTGTGGGTTAATTAGTTGGGTGGTGACAGATCTGGTTTAAAACTCTAAAATGACTTGATTGTAGTCACTGAGAGAGATGAAAATGTGGTCCAGTTCTAAATTGGCTTGAATTCACTTTTAATGCCAGTATTATGACCCTGCTTTGATGACCTTTCAGCTCCAGGGTTAAGGATGCTCCCTGGAAAAACGATGTACACAAGCGTGAGCGACGTTCACCTTTACGCTCATATTCACGCTCACGCTCCTGGTCAAGGAATAGCAGTAAGTGGTATTTAATATTATACTAAGTTATTTAAATCTTTGTTTGGACTATCGCACCATAAAACTGGAGGCAGTCTAGTAGTCTAGATTTTTTAGTCTGTTGTGATAATTTGTCTTGATCCAGGAGATGAGTCAAGGTTTGTGGATGACGGGTAGGGAACAGATACAGTTACCGGAACAGGATGTTAACCGGAATGGTGTCTCGGGTTCAATGCTAAAAGTTTGAGATTGAGCTAAACATTTCATACACTTCATATCACACCCACCTCCACAGACCCAGACAATGGGTCCAGGCAGGGTGCGATTTGTGAAAAAAATCAGAGGGGGGGATGTTTATTAAATGTTTTTATTCATGAAAATAAATCACGAACCGCAGTGGGCCTATATACAGTAGACTATGAAGCAGTTGCGGATACAGAACAGGTAGTGAATTTTAGTTTGTCTAGTAGTTATGTCAGAATACCACAGGCATATCAATGAGCCAGTCAGATGAATGGCTATCTATACATAGAAAATGGAAATAACATGATAATAACAAATACACCACTGCATAACCCTCATTATGAGAGTAGCTACAAACACAAATTGAGCAACGAATATGTTAAAATTCAAAACTGCCTCACAGAAACCGCATTCATAACATGAAAAACAAAACACTGGCTTACCTGCTGCTACTATTCCTACACAAGGCAGAGTCTTCTATCGCGACGCGACATTTCGGATCTTCAAACATAATCCCACGGGAATTTCCCGCCGCTGTTGAAAAGGACAAGACATAGGTGGACTGACTGACTAAATTAATAAATAATAATCTAGCGACAATTAGAAAATAAATCTCCTTGGGAGTGCCCCAATCTTGTCCATGAGCGGCAGAAACTTTCAGGCAGTATTTCAGTTATGTGGGCTAGTATCATGCCTTGTAATACTAACGCAATCTCGTTAACATTAATATAATGGTTAAATGTTAATTTACTAAATTCATATTCGAGGTTTGCAGCAATACCTACTTTCCCGTATGTTTTTAGTGATTCTGTAGATGTTTTGGCCTTTATGAATACTTTACCGGTTGCTACAGAATGTAAAATGTGTTACTATTGTCATGTGACATCAGTGGGTTGTGTGATTGGGTGAACCTATTAAATGGCTGGGCAAAAGTAAGGAAAAAAAAAAACAAATGCCACATTTTCAGGTCCCGAAGTGTGTGTGTGTGTGTGTGGTTTAATTTGGTATAATGCATTTAAAATAATTTCACTGACAGAAGTAGCAGCATTAATCCTGAGGGAGAGATAAAAAAAATTTCCCCCACCAGGCATAAAAATAATTCAGCAGGGATATATTTAGACCAGAGGGGGGAAATCGCACCCTGGGTCCAGGGTTTGAGCCCCTGCATTTGCCCACCTGTAGGCATCATTGAGCAAGATACCTAACCTGTATCGTGTAATGTACTCCAGTCAGGATCGGAGTCTGAGAGCAGCCCTCCAATCCAGAGTGGGGAGTTTTTGTTTTGTTTGAATTTAGTGTCAGTAATAGTTCATATACAGTGGTGTTTGTGAAGGTTTGTGTCCTTTTTGGTGAATTTGTGAATGTCTGGTCCTCTGAAATCTCCTTTGATCGAAACATGGTATGACAAACCTGTGTAATGAAAACTCAGGTTTATGTTTTTAAATAGGGCTGCACCACTTAGTTATATATAGTTACAGAATATTCATTAAGATTAAGTGAGATTGTTATAGTGGCACTTGGTAAAACAGCATATTCATTCCCAAAATTAGCACAATTTTGACCTAGAAGGTTTCTTAATCACTACAAGTGTGTGACAGGAGACACTAGACTGTAGACTAAAACTTCAATACATGGATAAACATGAACATTGAACCCCAGTGTAAAGCAGTTTCTTGAACTGTGGAGTGAATACACAATGAACTGAACATGAACTAAACATGAACACCTTTGCTGTTGTTTGACAGGCCCGAGGAAGAGGTCCAGGAAGACAAGTGAAAGGAGGAGGGACAGGGGCACAGGCCCATCGAGGGACAGGGACACGGGCCCATCGAGGGACAGGGACACGGGCCCATCGAGGGACAGGGACAGGGGCACATCGAGGGACAGGGACACATCGAGGGACAGGGACACAGGCACATCGAGGGACAGGGACACAGGCACATCGTGGGACAGGGGCACATCGAGGGACAGGGACACATCGAGGGACAGGGACACAGGCCCATCGTGGGACAGGGGCACATCGAGGGACAGGGACACGGGCCCATCGAGGGACAGGGACACGGGCCCATCGTGGGACAGGGGCACATCGAGGGACAGAAAGAGGGACAGAGACGTGATGGAGACATCACAATTGAAAGAAGAGAGACAGAAGATGGATTCTGAGCTACACGTGGAGAGGGAAAGACGGGTTCAGGAGGTAAGAGTTGTCAGCAATCAAATAATAGTTTGACAGGATAAAGGTAGATTGTGTGTGGTTTTTGCAAATTTTTGTTTTAGAAGTTGTTCATTATATTGTATTCTGTATTCATTCTTTAGTTTGTAATATTTTTTACTCTAAGGTTGTTAGTTTGTCTTTTTGTAATCACTGACTATTAATTTTTTACACCACCCACCAACTAGTCAACCCACTCATAAAAAGACTTTCACACATACAAAATTCCCCAGTAGTAGTAGCAGTAGTATTAATTATGATGATGATGTTTGCAGAAGGAGGACAGAATTGTGGTCGTCAAGTTTACTTCTGACTCCATTGACGGAAAGTTCCTCCGTAAAGTAGTTGAACCAGTGGGAGAAATTTTGGAGCTCCGTATTTATAAAGAACTTGTAAGTCCGTCTATTTGCCCTTTATTTTTTTTCTGCATTTTTTTTGGGTAAAATTGCGACAGTAAGTTAAGTTGACCCTCTGTTTTTTTTTTCAGGCTTTTATTAAAGTGGCTAGTAGTGATATGGCCAAGAATATCGTCCATTACTTTCAACTTCACCCTGTGAAGGTAAAATCCTCAGCCTGTGTCTATCGTTTTTCTTTGGCCTTTCAGGCCACTAGTGCTATTTTTTGTGCAGATATCTTAGTGTGGTGTGTGTGTGTGTGTGTTTCAGAACGACAAAGTGGTGGTGTTCAGTGCTATTAATAAGAAGTTGGAACCTCGCCTGAAAGACTTGGTCTCAGGTTTTGGACCAGTGAAATATTTCTTGTCTAAGCCTCCCAAGGTTATAATAAGATACATTTATTAACTGTATCAACCTTTTTCCATATTCTTTTCCTTATGTGGTGTCTTATGTGGTGGTGTTCCCATCTATGTCTTTGTAGGTCTTTGTAGAGATGTGTGAATCTGCAGATGCCACTAAGATAATTAATCATTACCAGACCAATCCTCTGGTCCTAGATGGAAAGACCATTACTTCAGCCATGGCCACAGAGTACTGTTCACTAAAGTAAGTTACCTAAAGCAATACTGCACTTTTGTTAAACCCTCTATATAGGATCACATGCCGATCGTTTGGCATTAAATAATCCCTCATTCACAGAATGCGTAACTGTAACAAACCATAGATGTTTATTATTTTTTTATTTTTTTTAACTTTCATTGACTTCCATTGTTTCTAAAACATAAAATGTACCTTTAACACGGCTACAAATCGGATTTACGTCTCTTCAGGTGCGTCTGTTCCAAAATGAAAGATGATTCCAAGGCCAAGAAGACGACGAGCTCGAAGAGCAGAGAGGAACGGGAGGAAAAGGAGAAAAATATAGAAGAAACACAGAAGAAAAAGAAGAGGACTTCTGAGTCCACCAATCAAAAAGCTCTAAAGAGGCACGGAGATTCAAAGAAAGATGAAAAGAAGAAGGTAAAGAGAGCCAACGACGAGTGTCCTGAAGGAGACTCCTCCACGTCAGTGAAGACAAAGACAGAAAAGAAGGGACACACTGAGGAGTGTCATAAAGTCGTCACTTCTACATCCACAGAACCTCCAATGAAGGCCATGGAGGAGAACAAGAAGGAAATTCTGTTGGAGACCACACCAGAGCAGGAAGAGGTATGGAGGAGCCCTAACGGTAGTATTTACAGCACAAAGTGGCAAGAGAGACTGTAGAGACTAAGCTCATATTATTAGCTGGAGGTAAGATATTTAAAGGGTAACTAAACCCCATGTTGGGGCAAGTGCATCCATCGTAGAGATTAAAAGAATACAAAAAGCGGAGCGCAGGTGAATTCTCAGTTTAACAACTTTACACAATTTTGTCAAGACTTTGAATCACTAACCAATATTTCCTCTCAAAAAACTTTTAACTCAAGTATTTTGCGGTATAATTCTTTAAATGTATTTTAAATTAATCTGCTATATTCTGCTATAAACATCTAGCTACCTGAGGGCTTCAGCGATGCAGCTCCACAAAGGATTGATGACAAAACGAAGGATGAAGGGATGGGGAAAGAGGCAACGAAGACGGATTGTTCAGAAGCCCCTCCCACAAGTAGCGATGAAATGGAGAATGCCAGAAAGCAGGAAGAAGTGGGAGGAACACAGGAGAATTTAGAGGGATGTTCTGAAGAGGCCTGTGAGACAGCGCCTCTGCCCAGTGGCTCTGAACCAGAAAGGGATACCACCAGTGCTCCCCCGAAGAGAGGAAGGTAGGATCTAGCACTACTTGGACCACACAAAATGGATAAAATGTATACAACCCCAATTCCGAAAAGGTTGGGACAGTATGGAAATGCTAATAAAAACAAAAAGTGATTTGTATATTCTATTCACCCTGTACTCTATTGGAAACACTACTACAACACATTATTTGGTGTTTTAAATGTTGTGCATTTAATTGTTTTGTGAAAATATACGCTCGTTTCAAATCTGATGACTGCAACACGTTCCAAAAAAGTTGGGACAGTTGAGTGTTTACCCCTGTATAACATCATAGCTTTAGCTATAGTTTACAAGTTTTTAGTTATAGTTTACAAGTGCATAACTGCAGAGAGTGCGGTGCTAGAATTGCCTGTCTGCAGTCCTAGCATTTGCCATACTGTCCCAACTTTTTCGGAATTAGTGTAATAAAAGGCGGAATATCCTGGTCCAGACATTAGTAGTAGCCTACTAGCCAACATTTTATACAAAAATGAGGACAAATACATTGTTGCTGTGTTTTTGTTACATTTAGTTATTATATTTAAACAGGTTGACTTATATTGCAGCAGCACCATCAGTGAAACTGCAAACATTTTAAACCGAAAAGTAGGGAGCAACTGCGGCTGCTGCATGCTTGAAATATCTGAATTACTTTGTTTTTTCAGGCGCAGGGTAGAGTGTCATGTCAACAGCCAGACCAAAACTCCAACCCGGGTAACCAGAAGCAGTGGGAGGTGCGTTCAGGTACAAGAACATGTAGAACCAAAAACACAACCAAGGTCAGAGATCATCCAGGATGACCCAGAGAAAGACGAGCCACCCACAAAGAGGCCCAAGAGAGGCTCTTGTCCCAAATTGTCCAAAGCGAAAAAAGAGAAACAGAAAACTAATGAAACACCAAATTCAGCAGTGACAGCTAACGAGATGGCTAAAGCTAGCGAGACAGCTGAAGCCAATGAATCCGTTGAGCCTAACAAAATCTCAAACAATGGCCAGGACAGCCAAGAGCTGGAGGAGGAGGAGGAGCTTCCCAGAACTAGGCCCAAAAGAGGCACCCATGCCAAACAGGCCAAGGAGAGACAAGAGAAACCGAAAAAAGCTGAAACACAAAATTCAGCAAAGACGGCTAACAAGATAGCTGAATTTAACGAGATATTTGACACTAACAAGACAGCTGAAGATAATGAGAATGCTAAACCCAACAAGAAATCTGTAGCAAATGAAATGTCTGAAGCTAACAAGACTAAAGAAGTTAAAGCTATTGAGATAGCTGAAGCTAGTACGGTGGCAGAAACTAAAAAGACGGTTGAAGCTAATGAGGAAGTTGAGGATAACAAAATGTCTGAAGATACAGCTAAATCTATTGAAACAATTGAACATGAAGAGTTTCTTAATGATTCTGTGGAGATGAAGGGAGTACAAGAGAGTACACCTGCATCTGAAAGCTCACCTTTGGGTGGCCAGACCCCCAAGGGCCGTGTCGTCCGAAGAAAAGGCAGGAGAAGAAGAGCACCAGCAAGGAAGATGTCGGGTCGAAAGCCCGCTGTGAAGGCCAATGTGTCTGAACACACAGAGTGTCTGGAGGAGAGTGGAGGTGGGGTGCAACAAGAGCAAACCTCTGTTGACTTGGAGGCCACGTTAAAAAGTCTGCTATCCGGTCACATTCCAGTGGTAAACATTTTTTTCTTCAATTTGTGTATTGCTGTCCTTGTTTTCTAATGCTATAATCTAAAGCAGCTCCAAATCATGTATAAAACCTGAAAAATATTATTTTTGTCTTTTTATTTTTGTTGTCTACAATCACCATGAAATCACTTTAGAACAAAAGCATTAAAACGTGTTTGTATTAAGTTAAGAGTTGCCTAAAGACTTTCATGTTCTGTACCGATTAATAACAGCCCTTTCTGTTCAGCAGGGCGGCAACAATAATGGTACCACCTCAGATCTTCCTCCGGAGAAAGAGATGCTGGGAGGCTCAGAAGCTGCCCTGGACACCAGAGTAGAACACCAGTCACAAAACCATGACGGGTGTGA
>JAODLI010035181.1:0-18876 GCA_027575585.1 Percopsis omiscomaycus | reverse complement strand
TTATGTTTCCCCCCCCCCCCCCCCCAATATAACAAGAAGTGACAGGTGTTTAAGAAATGTTGTCGGTGAGTACAGTACACTACAGAAATAAAAATGGCCCATATATTTATACTATATATAATATATACACACTGTGAAGCACTGAAATACAATTTGAAATTCATATTTTTAATTAAAAAAATGTGACCTCAATGTTTCACATTCAGCATTTCCACGATGCCGAGCAGCCCACACATGGGCATACCAGTTTAGGATACAATTGGGAGAAAAAAAAAGAGAAGAGTTTGGAAGTCAAATTCGAATGCCTGTTCAGTGCCACTACAGGCTAGCACTTTGCAGAGGTGCTTGGCAGATACAAATTGAAGCGGGACCACGGGGGTTGAAGCTCTCTGAATGAGTCAGACATAAGCAGATAAGAATTGTACACGGGCACGGAGAGTGGGCAGGGATTCGCGCATGTATGGTACTGTACCGTGTGTGTGTGTGTGTGTGTGTGTGTGTGTAGCGCTGCGCGTGTAGGCAGGTACGGGGGGGCTGTGAAGAGACAGTTATTCCAGAGTGCTGTGGAGTAATGGTCTGTGAGCAGCCCTGGTACAAACTTTCACCTCCCTTTATTTTAAGCGCCGCTGACAGGAAGGCAGGGGTGGGAGTTACAGCCCGGGCTCATAGCAGAGGGATGGGAGAGGGCGTCTGGTACATTCTCAGGTGCGCTGTACATTGGCTGAGAATGTGAGCAGCCCTGGAACATACTGTGTGTACTTCATAGGTCTGCGCGCCCATGAGACAGTGTCTTCAGGGTGAACCGCACGTGTCGCTGAGGGTGACTATCTGTACATGGGGCTGAAATGCGAAGACCTGTGAATGAATAAACATTGAATAGGGTTTTTACCAATGTTGTACAAAAATTGCACACTCTGCATTGTACAGAAAAATTCAATATGGCGGACTTCATGGGTAATATACTTTTTTGTTTTTGTTTTTTTCTGGTAGGAGTAATGCACGGGTACCATTTTGACATTTCTTAGGGGTGTGTACTGTATTGCCCCCTGTGGTCAGACCATGGTCAGGTGAACAGGCCTGTAGTGTCAGCATGCAAAATTGTATCAAATTTGGTTATTAAGGTAGGCCTATATATGCCATATATACCTTAATAACCAAATTTGATAAAATTTTGAGTAATAAATATTTTTAATACTAATAATTTTTTAATAGTAATACATATTTTAATAATACTCTGAGTAATAAATATTTTCACCATATTATGGTGAAAATATTTATTAAACTGTCAGTAACAATAGGACAAGAATTTTGATGTGGCAAACATGTCTTACATACTGCTGCAGATGTATACTCAATCATCCGTGGGACTCATATAGCAACAGAGACTTGCTTCTTAACCTGAACAGCCTTCACTTATTATATATTTTACCTGTCTAGAATATCTTATTTGATTTATCTTCTTTAATCCATACAGAGCCCGGGACAGTGTGGTAGTCTTATTGATTTAGATTTAATGCAGCGACAATGTCAATAATGGCCAATACTAATATGACTTGGAGAATAGACAGGCGCCAGGGGATGGAGAGTTATTAATATCATCACTGATAAATGGTGCGGGTCCTCCCCCAGCCTCAGATAAGCTCGTTAGCACATCAGCCGGTAATGGGCCTGACAGGCGCTGTTGTCTCGACGACGGAGGTCTGACAAGATGCCTGTTGCTGCAAAACCACTGCGACCCCGTCAGCATTTTGTAATGATATGTGTTGTGCCACGCCCAAACCAACAATTGACACTGGCATCTGTTCAGAGCTGCCTTAAGTCTGATCATGCCACATGATTTAGTTTAGGATGTCCTTACGAAGCATCAGGGCAGTGTGCGTCAAATCAGAAGTAAGAGGGAAAAGACGCTTCCATTTAAAAGTGTAATGTAATCAGTGAGCTGGGACAACGTACTTGTATTGGGGACAAGAAGTATGGGAGAAAGTATTACACTTTAGGAGCGAGTGGGGGATATTTAACAGCGATGGCACTTTGCTGTCCTCTGTGAGCCTTTGAATTTGCAGTGTGGTTCCCAGGCCCTGTGCCTTCTCCTGACAAGAGGCAGGGGTTAACTTGCAGTTCATAAATCAAAAGCGTCTATCTGTCTTTCTATCTATCTATCCATCCATATCCATGTCTTTAACTTTATCTATTGGCATTGAAGCTTATACAGTATAGACCTTTACCTGTTTATATAGGCTTAGCCGATGCGACCAGCGTGCTTCTATCTCATTCGTTGTTGATGGTTTTAGTTTATTAAAGGGGCAATCAGAGATTATTTTGCGTCCGTTAGAGAACATCGCGGTTTTGGTTTGAAATATGAGGACGCGAGCAGCCCCTCCCTCACCTGAAAACTCGTGCATATAGTCTCGCTCCCCCACAGCTCGCTCCTCCGCCCTCCCTGAAAATTTGCAGTTTGCAGTAGCAAATCGGAGCGACTTTCGTGTTTTTTTTTTGGGGGGGGGGGGCTATATACACAGTGGGACAAAATGTCGGATTGTCCCTTTAAGTGAACTGTGGACTGGTGGACAAGGCCTGTCAGATCCCGCTGTGCGAGCAGAGCATCCTGTACAGTGCATTAAAGACACTCAAAGATCAGCTTTCACGAACTTTGACCTGGATTAACTACAAGAGTCTGTTTCTTGTTACTTTGAACTTGCAGGAGACATGTATAGCAGAATTGATTTTTTTTTTGTATATAAGAGCGAGAGAATCTCTGAGCCGCTGTCTGGTTTGATTTCTGACCATCTCAGCTCCGTAATGGAAGACGTATTTCACGGATGTTCTCTGGTTTCTTTACTAGACTGTATCTTTGAACTTCCACAAACCTCCATAATATCGTGTAGTGTTCAAATAAAGGACCTTTTTAAATATCCTAATGTTTTCCCCACATGAAAACAAATCCAACAGGCTTTTCCCTGTTGAAGGAAACGCACAACTGGGGCATACTGGGTCTCCTGTGAACCAACCAGATGGTGTTGCCCCTAAAAAGAGCCCTCCAGGTGTATACATACAGCGACCACAAAATAGAGTTCTGTATTTCCAGTTCTGCTGAGTAAAGAGACAGCACTGTTCCAGCCCCAGCCCCAGGGAGTTGGGGAGACGTTTTACAGGCCTGGGTTTTACTGTAAAACACTGCAGTTTCTGCCCTGGCTGTGTGGCAGATGGAAGGAAAGCCTTGTCCTGGGTTTAGTGGCTGGTCTGAATCTGCAGATGATGGACAAATTCTCTTCTGGAGGGCAAGAACTAACACCTATAAAAGGCAGAGGGTGGATCAACCCGTTTTTAAATCTGGTTTATTGCTTTTGCAAGTCGTGTGTGATCTCTCTATACACATGCCTTTCTTTCTGTCTCTCACTTTCCATCTATTTATGTCTGATTACTGTATGTGTGTACGTGAAAGTATACATGTGCACGAACCTCAGTGAGATTGTTGCCAAGGGAATGACAAATGCAGACGATGTGTTTAATGTATTTGATACATTTGCATACCATATTAACATGAGGTTTCCTAATGTTCAATTAACCAGTCATGTATAACATGACAGCTTTGGTTTTGCAGGGAGTTTGTTTGAGGCAGTTGGGTAAAATGCTGAACATGGTTGATGTCTCAAAACATTACAATGTAAACAAAACTTACGGATACGCAATTGGAGAAGTCGGTAATTAATAGCTACACAGAATAGCACAGAACATCAGTCAATAGCAAAGACCTTAATGAATTCATAGTATCTGACTGCATCTGAGAGATGCTTAATACAATTTGCGTATACTGTTTCATAGAAATTCTACACTCCAATTAAAATCCATTGTGTGACAAAAAAGGCCACGGGAGCTGTTTGAAACAAGAAAAATCATGTCAAGCTCCTGTTAAGATTTGTTCTGAATAATGGTTATAATAATGAACACCGATATACATCTATCTTTATTTGTATGTATGGTAGTTTCTCATACACATTCAGTTTTCTGTACAGTAATAATTCGCTTTTCAGTGCTATATGCAAACTGCAAGTAAACACAACACAGACATTTATGAAGTTTGAGAAATCTCCAATATATGAGATGTCTCTTTATATTTGAGGATTATTATAGTCACAGATTTTTGTTCAGTTGTTATTGCTATTATTATCAGATTTTTATTGAGCCAATACAATTCTAGCCGCTGGTTTAATAATAATCTTTTTTAATGATTAATATTATGATGATTAAAATGAAGTGGGAATAGTTTCCATAATTGTTGGAAAATGTTTTATACTCTTTTGTGTCTTCATTAGTAAGCCATTTTGAGAACCTTTGAAGTTTAATTATGTAAAATTAATATGAACAAATAATTACATTTAAATGAGTTCAGCAGGAAGTCAGACAGTCATGGTCGACTCAAGGTAATCTGAAGTTTAATGTTTTTTCTTAATTAACTTACATATCCTCAGAGTAGAGACTTCAGTTCAGACAGAAAGGCACAAGTTACCCTTCTTCTCTTAATGGCCTACATTTAATCCTGGTCAAAGTTAGAAAAATTGAGAGTGGTCCGGATACTATACTGTAGTACTAGAGTATTAGAAATTTTCATAAGACTTATTTACACTCTATGTTTTTTTCTTGTTGTTTTACTGCTTTTGTTTGGTTGGTGGTATGGTTTATTATTTATAATTTTTTGCAGTTCCACAAATTAATTAAATTGTCAATTAATAAGTAGTTTCATAACTGGATAATTCAATTTAATTGAATTAGAATTATGTCATTTAGCAGATGTTTTTATCCACAGTGACTTACAGTGAGTATTATTACAAAGTCTATTCACTTTAAGAACACAACATCAATATCGTGCCTTCTTCAAGAAGTTTAGTGTGTGTGTCACGCTGTGTCTCTTTATTGAAATTCACAAAGGGATGTATTATATTTTTAGGAGAAGTGCAATGTGTACATATCCAGCAGTGCAATATAGTAGAGCCTTATATTCTCTGAACAACTTTGGAAATGAAACTAAATCAGAAGAATCAAATGCATCAAGCCACCACGACAATTTTATTGTGTTTTTATTCTTTATTGACCAAATATTGTCAATGTGGTCAATAAAGAAATCATATTGCACTACTGCTTAAGTACGTTACATACAGCCCTTCAGTTACAGTGACGGACTTTTAAAGTTCTGAGACATGTGGACTCAGAATTCAGAATTCAGCCTGCTGTTTTACATGTGTGATACTGTAGGCTATGTGTGCCTATTTCATCGTGTATGTGTGTGTGTTTGTGTGTGTGTGTGTATGTGTGATAAACTCAAACGCAAATGTCGTGTATGTGTGATAAACTCCTGCTAGCACATTTGCGTGCTACATTTTTATCCCCTCCTGCTTCACCGCATAAACACGCGTACATAGATTCTCCCTGTGTGTGTGTGTGTGTGTGTGTGTGTGTGTGTGTGTGCGCTACCCCGTAGTATCAGTACCGCGGGGACTCTCATCAGCTTACATGTTAGCCCATCTGTCTTTGCTCTCCTGTGGCTCAATGCTCAAAACACACAGTGGACCCAGTGGGACACTCGTACGATACCTACAGACGGCCACGTTGAATGCAAAACACATGTACGCATTCCATGGTTTGATAGGCTACAACATACGCAGGCACACAAGGCTGTAGCGAATGTACAGCGTCGGAGTCGATTTCTGTCGTAATGGGCAAGACTAAAAGTAGTCTTACACATTACTTTACTTATTTACTCTCTGTAGAAAGTCATTTGTTACACTACTTATTACTTTCATTTGCCGTTTCTCTGAGCCTGAGATGTATTGCCACGTAATTGCCTGTTAACAATTTTAACATTAAACCTTACTTGTTCACATGTTCACATATCAGCACAACATTACTGCATTACAGACCAATGTAATGGGATTACAGTAATGTGTTACTTTGTAATGCATTACCCCCAACATTGCAAATGTACGCATGCCCACTAAGAAGCCCTGCGTGAGTAGATTTAAATACCAGGCACTAATAGTGGAAACCCTGTTTTGTCTGTTTATTGATGTGTGTCGCCTTCATTCTACATGTGAGGTGTTTAAAGCTACAATTCTTTTTAAATAAATATTTATTTCCACTGAATGTGTTACACAATGATTCGACCTACAGTACTGCTCAATTCATGAAGCCAATTGTATACAATGTTCTGAGAGGTCTTATAATCTGGTGCAACATTACTAAAAAAAAACAAAAAATTCTCACATTCTTTCCTTGTTTATTGCTGCGTATGCTGCTGACTAAATCCCTCCCCATTCCAAATCGACACAAATAGGTGATGTGAGATTTAAATGTGATTTTTGAACAAATCTCCCTCTGGGGATTCAGTGCAACAAGACAGAAACTATATTTATGTGATTCTTAATCGACCCCTTTCTTTCCCTTTGATGTATTTTTCCATCGTCATTCTCCCTTCTTCTCTCCCTTCTTCCCTCCCTTCTTCTCTTCCTTCTTCTCTCCCTTCTTCTCCCACGGGCCTGCAGATGGAGAATGCCATGTCTCGTGTTTTATTTTCACTCAAACCAAAGGCCGCAGCTGCACATCTTGCAAACCAACCACAGATGTGCCGACACGGTTACCTGACAACCGCTGCAGATAGACGTTACACAAAGAATCCAGTGCGTAAAAAGCATTGTTTAGCCCAACCCCCCTGCCGGGAGAGATGGAGGAGCTTTTGTTAATGAGTTTAGCTACCAAACGTTGTTTACAATGAGCGTTCTCTCCACAGGTCAGCTGAGCCTATTGACAGCATCTGAAAATAACAGGAGACGATTTGTTCACACTTTGATTTCGTAATTGTTTGGAGGCTGTCATGCTAAATTGGCAGGCCCCCTCTCGATTTCTATCATTTATTTATCTTTTGTTGTTAGCGGTGCGAGGCAGGGGGCGCCTCTGGTTCAGCTCCCAGTGGAGCGTGGAGGGTAAGAAGGCCTTGTCAGCATTACGTTTGGTCTGTCAGATAGATTAGCATGTTAAAATATGTACATATTAAAAACACTCGCCGATTTGCATGATCGGGCTGTCCCGCGCCTCTCTTGAGTGGGATTTATGCACCATTTCTGAGAAGAGACGAGAAGAAATTATATGTTCACAAATGCACTCCAATAATGAGATTTA
The DNA here is from genome assembly GCA_027575585.1 of Percopsis omiscomaycus. Lineage (NCBI taxonomy): Eukaryota > Metazoa > Chordata > Actinopteri > Percopsiformes > Percopsidae > Percopsis > Percopsis omiscomaycus. Next base: position 11,706 of record JAODLI010035181.1, on the reverse strand, counting down.
CATCCCAATTTTGGCATCCGTCTATTATGATCTAGGGTTTACGAATGGCTGCGCGTGACTGAGACTACATAACAAGCTAATTTGAATATGAACCGGACTCTTCATCAAATGAGTATTGCCATTTTGCAAATGGGATTTATTTTTCCCTTAGTTTAGCTCGTTCTTTAAAGGAATGATAGCCCTCACCTCTGATCAGATTGAAAGTCCCCACCTCTAATCAGATTGTGAGATTTCATAATGAGAGGCCTATGTTCCGGATGTGTAATGACATCTGATACCATGCACACGTGAGACGTGAATATTCTTGGTACAGCCATTAAAAATGTATAAACATGCGGCGCGATAGTCATGTCACACTTGCACTTAACACTTCTATTGCTCTGCAGCGTTTTGGAAAATCAATGATTTATATGTCATTGGTAATAATGGGACGAGCAATGAATCTCATTTTGAGGCAGTTTTTGATGGATTTCAAGAAGATACTGCATTTTTCACTTTGAGGGAAGGTTTTGATGTGTTGAATATTGCAAATAACAAGCTGATAAAAAAAGCTGTGGTAATTTAACACGAATGTTCAATTAAGAATAATGTGCAAACCATAAATTCTTTAAAAAGAAATGAAGAAAAAGAAATGGAAATAAATAATGGCACTGTTGAGATAAATGTCTTCACCAAGAGGACATGTCTACACAAAGAGAAAAATAAGATGCTATTGTGGTGGCAAAAATATCACATTTTAAGGCCTCATTTTAATATGTGTGCTTATATCTTGACTGCATTTTGTGTTTGGGTTATACAGCCTTTCTTGGAGCCGGGGAGGAGTAGAGAGGCAGGATCTGCTGTGTGCCACTATATAAGCATGCATGTGTGTTACTGAAGGTCGTTTATTCTTTCTCACTGAGCAGCCCGGTCTTTGACATAGTATACCCATTTGCAAATGTAATTAAAACCCCAATTAAAGACAGTATTTGGTGTAAGAGTCATTTATAATAGAAAATTCCACAACACTATCACATACCATTATCCTATCATATCAGTTACCTCTTCTGAGGAACTTTGATTTGCAAGATATTAACAGGAAATCTCCATCTTAAGATGTAGAATGTGTTTTTTCTGAAGGATTCCTTATCATTGGGACTTAAGATGTGATTATCTAGACAGATAGTTCATAATGTGTGCATTGTTGATTTTATTTCAACATGAATAAATTTTTAGGTTAGGTTAATCAGTCATTGTCTTTTTAGGTTAGGTTAATCAACAAAAAGATTAAAGATTAAAAAGATAACAACTGGCTTGTGCTGTACAGTATGTACTGTACGTAGTGACTGTCTCAAACATAGTCATAGTGAACTCAGACAGTCTGGCGCTGAAGACGCATTCATTGATGTTCGATGGAGCCAGACGGTGTGCAGTCCTTGACCCTAACAATCTCAGGGGGGTCAGCGTTTGGGTCTGGCCTATCGGAGCTTCGCCCCTACCAGTCAACAGTTGCCTTGGTTGCCTGGAATACCGCTTCAGATTCCCCTCTGACCCCATAGCCCTTGCTCCGCCAGCTAGACAGCCAGCCAGCCAGGCAGCCAGCCAGCCAGGCAACCAGCAAGCCAGCCAGGCAACCAGCCATCTAGCCCGCCAGGTTGGCCTAAGACAGGTCTCCAGAGGATTAGTTCTATGTGGTCTGGTATGTGTGTGTCTTAATGCTGTACATGGGCTATGTGTGTGGCCACGTATGTGTGGAATGTTGTATGTAGCCTGGTGTTAGTGTTACTACACACACATGTATGTCTGTTCTGTGTGCATGTGTGTGTGTGTGTGTGTATGTTCACATGAGAGCCCTTTTCTCCTTGAAGAACAATATCTCTATCTCCTCTTGTATCCTCCCCCTCATATCCTAATTACAACCAGTTTGGTTTAACTAGTAATGTGAGCCCGGGAAGCTATCTGGTGCCAAACGGACCTGACCGTTGGTCTGATAGGCCCGCCTGTGGTTCTACGACTCTCTGGAGCACAACGATCATGACTCCTAAACTAAAAGAGCCCATTATTTCCGCTGAATAACTTAATAAGTATAGGTTTAAGGAGAGTCTAAACTCGACCACAGAATGAGCCATGCATATTCTGATTCACAGAGACTGTCCAGTTATTGGATTCATCTTATATTCAGAGTATTCACGGTGTATATCAGCGCTATACCTGTAGAACGTGCTCGGCACACCCCTGTTGGACTCGGGGGGACATGCTGAAAGCAGTCAGTGGCTAACAGCCGCTCAGGAACTCCACCGCTGGTCTGATGTGATCTGTGTCAGCGCAGGCCTCGATCTGCTCTCTGCCTGTGCGACGCTGCCTAGAACAACGCAGGCACCACGTCAACACCCTTCAGACAAGCGTTCCTGCGAAGCCCCCCTTTCACCAATTAGCTTTGGTATTAGCATATGCACTCTATTTGCATGAGCAACGACTAATTCCTGGTGTCATCTCACAGCTGTCGTGGCAGATTATCTTGGCTAGCAGTCAGTTAGAGCCTCATCTCCTATTTCCTGTACTAGAGTTGTAGATCAGGACATGGCTTTATCACAAGGGGGGGGGGGGGGCGGGAAATAACACGCGTTCACCATCTTCATCATCATCATGGTCTCGTCGCTATTCAGAGGAAGTTGCCATCGATACCGCTGCGTGGTAATCGCTCTTCTAGTGACTCAAGTGCGGATTTCCGTTGTGAGCGCTTGGAACGTGAAGGAACTGGCGTTGATTTCGTGACACAGGTCAAGGATGCTGAAAATATTTCCTGTTTGCTGCTCTGCATAAGAACACATACTAGACCTTCTGCCAGACTAAATATTAACTGATAAATGTTTGAGATTTGAGTTTATTTTGGAGCCCGGTTATACATCATGTTGTGTGTGTGTGTGTGCGTGTGTTTGGGTCTTTTGCCAGAGATGAATGGAAGTATTTAAATGCAACATGACTGACACTGGCTCCCCAGAGTGTAGGTGTGTCAGATTGATATCGCGCTCGTTTTCCTCAGAATGCTGTAGTCGCATGATGGGGGTGACCTGGCCAGTGGTCACATGTGCACTCCATGAAACCCTCAGCCAAAGATTAGGATGAGATTAGTTTTTCCTTGCCGTTTTGGCTCCATCGCCGAGACCTTCCCGTCCGCACTTAAACACACTTAAACACACGCAAATATGTCTCTCTCAGCACTATTTAAAATACCTCCCTGTGTTTGTACGAATATTTATACACACACACACACACATGAATGCTACATGTGGGTGGTAGCACATGTAAGAGTGTAGTACGTACATACACCTTGGCAGTGCTTGTGGTAATGTGAATGTAAATATAGGCTAAATTCTTTCTCTCCCACACATACGCATGCATACATGCATCTACACACTTGCAGCGGTGCAGCGGTTAATAAATGCATGAGTTATTAGTGTCAAAGGAGTGTTAAATGCTAAAGTGACTGTTAGAGTTTTACAGACAAAACAACCAGCAGGCCAGAAGGCAGACGACATAGGAAAAAAAAAACGGACAGAGATATCATCGAATTAAACATTGTTGGGCCGACTCTAGCAAACGCACCCAAATCTCCTTTGTATAAAATACAATTGAAATGCAACCAATTATTTAAAAGTGGTTAGCTTGGCATGTTATCCAACACTTAATTCTTTATTCAGTTGCACTTGAAGCTCATTCCTTTACACCAGACCTTCCATTAAGTGCCTCTATTCAGAACGCCAACATACAGTACTATGACAGCGGTGCTTCACTGGTGGCAGTTTCATTGAAATACATCAGAATCCCCTTAGAGTCTCTCAAACCTCCATGGTCAAAGTCACCTTGAATACAGTCTCCTGTCTCTGTCTGTCTGTCTGTCTGTCTGCCCATTGTCTATCACGTTGTAACATCTGGCTAAATGGAGAAGATCACACTGTATCTTATCCCACAGCTTGCGTGCAAGCCGGCCTCCCATCAAGATTAAGAGCCTTCCCGTTGCTTTTCCCAGTGGAAGAGTTGCAGTAAAAGTGCCAGTTACCTCCACTCATATTACCAACAACACTGCAACTATTTTTTAAACAACCGGTGTTGTGCTTGGTACAGTTCTCTGAAAGACTCACAAAAATAATGACAGTGGGGAGACAAAGGATTCATTCCGGCGTTCTCCTCTTGACTGGAAGTTTTATTTGATACTTTTTTTTCTAGTTATTTTTTTCTGTTTCAAATACATAAATGCATTTGTTTCATGAAATGGCTCAGGCTGACGCAAACATTGTAAATCAAGGGGGGGGGGAAGCCAGGAGTTCACCAGCGGGCCTTTGCAGGGTTAGGGATTGTGGAGCGTCATTTTCTATTGCCTGGCATTCTGCTGTCCTCATGGCCTGCGGTTGTTATCCTAAGGGCACCCTTCACTAATGATCAAACCCTACGCAAATACGTGTTTGAAATATTTGGAAAACATAAGATGTGCTTGATTTATTTGGCTTTCTGGGCGCCGGATTTAGTTTTTCTGTTTTCCCAAAAGCCTGGCAAATTCAATCTGGCACGAACACCTTTAAAACCTTCCATGAAGCCCTTGCTAATGACGGGAAAGAGACCCGTGTGAGTTTAAGAGTGGTGGCTAGCTTGTGCCCCCATTAGCCATTTTTCCCCCAATTATTTAAGGGATGTTAGATATGATTTGTCTGTGTATGTGAGCCACATACACGAGTATACACTCATTTAAACAAGTGCCAAACCCCTTGTGGTGGTTACATAGGTGCTTTTGCACAAATTATTATTCAACTAGGCCCTGCATTTAGTTGGCCTTTCTTGTCCCTAGCTCTCCGGCAGGTCCCTGTGGCCACAATTAGCATGAGTCATTATTTTATATTAGGACATTATACTGGGGTAAAGATGATGATGCCAGTATTTCCATGGACCTAACCTAAGTCACATTGTCGCTGAGGCAGACCGTTGACCAACTGTTATGCCTGTGTGTGTGTGTTTGCGTGTGTGCGTGACAATTTCTGCTTGTTTGTAGCCTTGGAAACCCCAACGTTGGGCAGTTGGCTTTTTCCAAATTGTTTGGTCTAAAATATGACTTTTTCAATTCATTTCGTCAGTTTATTCCTGCTGCCTAATGTGTGGGCGGGGCAGGGCATTCTGGGACTTTACTTGTTTTCCATTCATTAAAAGTTACTAGAAACTAGATCATTTCCAAATTAATTGTGTCTTAGAAAACTGTTAGTCCAGATTTCCTGAAAGATTAGTTTGAAATGAAAGACTGCTGATTGTCTGTGTGTATGTGTGTGTGCATGTGTGTCTGTGCACGGGCTCGTGTATTTGCCTTTGTGTGTGCGTCGCCTGCTGCTTTCCTGAGTACGTCTGGGTGGCAGCCGCCCAGGGAGCTTGTGCGCTCATGAGGGCTGCGTGGGCGAGCTCAGCACGACTTTAAAAAGGACAAAAATCCTCTCATGACAAGCAAAATCAGCGGGAACATTTGGGAACATTTGGAACAAGACTACAAGCGACATCAGAGTTGAGTCCAAGCACGCTGTAGAGGGCAGCAGTTCGCATATTGTTGACCAATGGCCCCCAAGAAAGATCCTTCATCTTTAAGAAAATGTGTAAAGAAAATTAACCTATTATTATTAAAAATAATTATAAAAACAATAATTTATCCTACTGGGAATACTTCTGTTATAGGGACCCTTTTAGAGTCGAGTATACCTTAAAGTGTTATATAACCCTACATTGTAATATTTACCTACATTTTCTACCTACAAAATCTTATCAGAAAACAAATGTGTTATTTATTATTATATAACGCATCCTGAAAAAGAGTGTGTGTAAATAAGAAACCTATGTAAACAACTTTCTACAACAATAATAATATTAAAACTGCTAATTATCCTACTAGTGGTACTACTATTAATAATAACTCCATAATAAGAGAGAACAGACGTGCTATAGAATGGCTGTGGGTGTGTACACCGTTTGTTCAGACTCAACCGGTGGGACCCACTGTTAACAAACAAAAGGCATTCATCATTTGTGCTAACAATGACAAGGAAGTTACATATCCACTTTGTAGCCTCCTAGGTTGTACAAATATAAAACAAAGCAGAGCAGTTTCTGTGTTCTGGAATTGGGGGGGTCGTCATTAAAAAGCTTGCACTAGCTTGATTCAGCATCTGATGCACCTGGTGAAACCAGATTACCAGGTGAAAAACCCACAGTCTGTCATCACAGAACTCCAAGTTGGGGAGAATCTGATGTAATCCCGGCCCATCTGTTGTGTCTATGAATTATGGATGGGAGGAGGTTTGAGTATTGACTAATCAGCCTGCTGATTGGATAGGGGGTCAAGAGTGTTTGTGCGCACGTGTGTGTACGTACGTGCGTCTATTTCGGTTGTGTCTATGTTTATGTGCTCTGTGTATTTCTGTATGCATATGACATTTGTCTATGTACTGTGTATGGGCTTTACGTATGTACAGGATGTTATGCACATGGTGTTTGTGTATGTGCTGTTTATGTGTGTTTGAGGGTACGGTATGGGCTTGACTAAATGAAAGTGAATGTGTGTGTTTATGCATGTGTGCGTGTTTGTATGTGTGTGTGTGTGTGTGTGTGTGTGCGTCTGTGTATACAAGTGGACGCGCTTTCCGACAGCCGTGTGTATACCTAAACCACACTAAGTCACGCTGTCTGTCACGTAGACATGCACATATACCTCCCCTCCGCCACACACACACACTCTCTCTCTCTATGCACACAAACACACACACACTCTCTCTCTCTCTCTCTCTCTCTCTCTCCCCCTACACACACAGTGGCGTGCGCGCGGGTCTCGCGTGCAGCTGTCTCGTGTCGAGCCCCGCCCCTCACCCGCCTGCCGACAGCAGAGAAAACAGAATTAGTCAAATCAGAGCCGCAGCTGATGAGGAAAAACACAGATCAGTATCCCACACATCTGCCGGCCAATCAGCAGTAAGTCTGCCCTGGGAACGCAGATACCCGCAGAACGCACACACACACACACACGCACACGCACACGCACACGCACACACACACACACACACACTCATACAGACGGATGGAACAAAGCGTAGCACGGGTAAGCCCTCACACACACACACACACCAATGGGACAGGGCAGAGCAGGGGTGAATACACGCCCAAACACACACTCTGGAACTAGGTCATTGGGGTGTCGGGTTGCGTCTGGCCAGTGTGTGTGTGTGTGTGTGTGTGTGTGTGTGTGTGTGTGTGTCTGTGAGTGACCAGGCCTTGGTCTTTTGGACAGTTCTCAGCTTTCCCTCGCTTGGCCACGTTTTCCGTGTGTGTGTGTGTGTGTGTGTGTGTGTGTGTGTGTGTGTGTGTGTGTTTGTGTGCGGCCCTGGGCGGTTTAGATTCCCACCTCAGTATTACACACACACACACACACACACACACACACACAATACAACGACAAATAAGAGTCTGATTAGTTCCTTCCTTCCTCGACGGCAAAAAGGCAAAGCTAATCCCTGAGCAAACACACCGTCTGTGGAGAAAGTCTGTGGGAGTGGGTGGGGGGGGGCAGTGGAGTGTGGTGCGAGGGATAGATTGAACTAGGAGTAGAGGACTAGGTGGATCAAACCTGGAGAACAGTAAGAGTTGGTCTGGTGAAAGGATGTCAAGAGATGGATGGATGGATGGGTATATACCATAACTGGAGGTACAGGGCCTGTGGGTGATGAGAGATAGATAAAGGAATGGAGAGATTTAAAAGGGAATTGAATGGACAGGACCTGGAGTAGGGATTGGGATGCATGGGTAAATGGTGAGGGATCATGTACACTTAAAGTCGGAGGTTTACATCAGGGGGCGTCAGCTGCACTGTTAAACATCCGGGGCTGAGCCCAGATTCTTCGGGAAGTAGCTATATAATAGTGTGTGTGTGTGTGTGTGTGGCGTACCGTCACTCTCGACACTGGGCCGTCAGTGTTACCACAAGTAAAATAACTTGCCGTATGCGCTCAGAACCAGTGCGCAATGCACAAATGAACACCACATATAGTAAAGCTAACCTCACACGCACATACTGTACGCGCGCGTAGTGAATAGGGCCTATGCTGGTAAATGCGGGGGTGAGGTCACGTCTTGTGAACTTTAAACAAAGTGTAGCAATATTATCGCGCTCTTCGCAGGCTGCGGCATGAACATTTATTGCATATTCAGTCAGAAAAGATTTGTGTTGTTGTTGTTGAACTGCACCTAAACTTTGTGTTGCATACATTTAAAATTACATTCGGGGCTACAGTCAAAACATTCGGGCCGAAGCCCCGGAAAAATTACCTGGCAGCGCCGATAGTTTACATACACCTTAGCCAAATACATTTACTCAGTTTTTCAAAATTCCTGATATTTAGTAAACATTTCCTGTCTTAGGTCAGTTAGGATCACTACATTATTTTAAGATGTCAGAATAATTTAAAGTATTATAATAAAGAGAATGATTTATTTCAGCTTTTATTTCTTTCTTCACATTTCCAGTGGGTCAGAAGTTTACATACACTTATTTTGTATTTGGTAGCATTGCCTTTAAATTTTTTTACTTGGGTAAAACGTTTTGTGTAGCCTTCCATAAGCTTCTCACAATAAGTTGTTGGAACTTTGGCTCATTCTTCCTGATAGAATTAGTGTAACTGAGGATTATAAGTGTCCTTGCTCGCACACTTTTTTTTCTCAAATTTTCTATTGGATTGAGGTCAGGGCATTTTAATAGCCACTTCAGTACCTTGACGTTGTCCTTAAGCCATTTTGCCACAACTTTGATAGTATGCTTGGAGTCATTGCCCATTTAGAAGGTCCATTTGCGTCCAAGCTTTAACTTCCTGGCTGATGTCTTGAGATGTTGCTTCAATATATCCACATCATTTTCCTTCCTCGTGATGCCATCTATTTTGTGAAGTGCACCAGTCCCTCCTGCAGCAACGCATCCCCATAACATGCTGCTGCCACCCTCATGCTTCACGGTCATTATGGCCAAACAGTTCAATTTTTGTTACATCAGACAAGTAGATATTTGTTCCCATGTGCATTGCAAACCGTAGTCTGGCATTTTCATGGCGGTTTTGGAGCAGTGGCTTCCTCCTTGCTGAGCGGCCTTTCAAGTTATGTCGATATAGGACTTGTTTTACTGTGTTTTATAGATACTTTTGTAACTTCAGCATCACAAGGTCCTTTGCTGTTGTTCTGGGATTGATTTGCACTTTTCGTGCCAAAGTACGTTCAGCTCTAGGAGAGATTCAAGATTCTAAATCTTTATTGTCTTATAATACAGACAGAACACTTCTTTCTGAGTGGTATGACAGCTGCGCGGTCCCATGGTGTTTATACTTGCGTACTATTGTTTGTACAGATGAATGCGGTACCTTCAGGCATTTGGAAATTGCTCCCAAGGATGAACCAATTTCTTTACTGAGGTCTGGGCTGATTTCTTTTGATTTTCCCATGATGTCAAGCAAAGAGGCACTCAAGGTACTGTAGGCCTGGAATTGTGATATAGTGATATAGTGAATTATAAGTCAAATAATCTGTCTTTAAACAATTGTTGAAAAATTACTTGTGTCATGAACTAGATGTCCTAGCCGACTTGCCAAAACTGTAGTTTGTTATGAAATCTGTGGAGTGGTTAAAAAATGGGTTTTAATGACTTCAACCTGAGTGCAAACTTCCGACTTCAACTGTATATAAAACAGGATGTTCAGGACCTGAGGTTAGGATGGATGGTGGATGAACGGATGGACAGATGGAACAGATAGTTCTGTAGATTGATATAAAAGAGAATTAGGGAAACAGTGGAGAGGGTGAGATGGATGGATGGATGAATGAACAGATGGATGGAGGGATGTAAAATAGTAAAATTAGGGCCCAAGGAGAAATGGCATCACTCAGGCTGACCTGTGCTGAGGCTCAAATCCCGACAGGGAAATGGAGTTGGACGGCCGCCTGATGAATAGGCCCTGCTATTTGCTGAGACTAATACTCCTTATTCATACACCTGGTACTATGTAGGCTGTGTATCCAGGCTTGTGTGATATTTGCAAGCACGCATTCTATTCGGGCGTGACCACGGTGCCACGAGATAAAAATATTTTTATATTTTGAAAGGACGCTAGCGTAACAGAGGCCAAAAATACAAAACTAAGCAATTCGAATGAAATGTTAATTAACACCAAATAATTAAATCTATTAAGTAAGAACATGGCGATAGCATATGAAAATAAACAAATAAAACCACGTTTATTTAAACAATATATTATATATATATTTTAACACCTTGTTCACTGTAAATTGACTCTCAAATTCCAGTCGTAATCGTGTCTATGTCCCAGACTAACCCACAACTTTGACGGGCAACCGTACCATATACTGTATACGGCTAACGGGGAAAACTCTTGATCCACCTTCAAACCATTCAGAGATGGTAGCTTCAGCTCATTTTTCACCCTGTTCAAAATACATTAAGTATGATAATAGCAGACGGTAGACTTGCGTTCAGGGTAATTTGTGAGTCATCCCCAGAAGAGAAATAATTGCCTAACCTCCTTTCGAAAATGTAATCGAAACATTGTTAAAAGAAAAAAATTAGTGGATTTTAACCCCTTGCTAAACAAACATGTTTTATAAACAACTTCTTACGACTAAAACATTCTACTCAAGTTTATTATGGATTTTTTTGAATGTACGACTTTGCAATGCATTTACAGCCCGTCAAAAGTAGGGGGTGCTGCAGCACCCTCATCATCCACCTTCACACGGCCTTTATGTGGCCATATGTGGCTCTAATATACGCGCAAGAGCAGAATGTCACTTCATTTATATTTACAAGTGGAGTAGGAATAGACTACATCTTTTATTCATTACCACACCTCAAACCTGCTTGGAGATTTGACTCCTCACAGATGAGCCAAATGAGTGCGCAGGTTGACAGAAACCTTTTGAAAAATTCCCTTTCAAGTTCTGGGTATTTTAAAGATTTCAGGAAACTTCCTGTTTAAAGACATCACCATCGTTTATTACAGATGAGGGGAAAGAAGTTATGAATATTAAATCAAGAGTCAAATAATTTTTTTTCATTAGGTTCCAAGTAAACTTTATTAATCTTGAAGACGGGTAGATGGGTGCTTGGTAACCATGGGAGCTGGATTCAGACCACAGGGGCTCCTCATATCCACGCCGGCTGCCAAGCCTCGTAAAACATTGGTTCCAATTAAAACTGTGCTTCTTAACATCTATAATCTTCTAATGTTGCAACCTGGGCCAAAGAGGAAGATCTTAAATACTATCTATGATATGCCTATAATACGGTATTAACAAAAACGAAATTGAAATTCAAGCTCATATTCGTTGCATCGTGTACGTATGGCTACTGATGTTCATTTAAAACCCTGTGATGTTTACCGGTCTGAGTGGAATGTTAACAAACTTTAGCCAAGTGGATGCTAGCTAGCAAGTCTATAAACACACGTCCTAATTTATCTGTCATTCTCTCCCAATCGAAAGCTCTCTCACTGGTCTAAAGCTACAAATTCGCCATACCTACACACTGTATATACAGACACTCTCTCGTGGCAGTTGTAAACAACTCAAGCAGTACAGCGGTGGAGCCAAGGTCAAAAGACTGTGTGCGTGTGTCGTGTGTGTGCGCATGTTCTGAAATTCTGCGAGGCA
>JAODLI010035170.1:0-18877 GCA_027575585.1 Percopsis omiscomaycus | reverse complement strand
GATAGTGAGCGCGCTGTTCGGTTGCGATGACAATAACAGGCACCTAGGGGCCACAGAGCACAACGCGTGTGTGTGTGTGTGTGTGTGTGTGTGTGTGTGTGTGTGTGTGTGTGTCTGTGGGGAAAGAGAAAGCGAGAGCGAGAGAGAAAGAGAAAGAGCAAGAAGGAGAGAAAGAGAGCGAGAGAAAAGTTTGACCGTCATGTAAAGAGTAAGACAAATGGATAAATGTTTAGGAAAATTGCAGCTTTGACAAGCCAGCAGACTTATGGGATAAAGGGAATGCAAATCTGCGTGTGTAGAACCTGAACTCTCCGAGACTTGGTAGGTCACGCACTTTTCTTAAGTCACGGATTACAACTGAGGGCTAGTCTGTTATTGTGAGGAGAGGAGAAGGTAGATGGGTTATTAATAATTCAGCTGTGTATTGGGGGGTTAATGGCAAGGCAGGCACATGGACACTTTATATGCCCAGTCTGCGTTTGTTTCCTGGATGTGTGTCTCTTCCATGAGGAGAGAGAGGTAGAGAAATAGAGGGGTATTTAGGTTCAAGGTTTCATTAAAGATTAATATGAGAATATTAGGCCCCCCACTCTCTCTAAATGAAGTGCTCTGTGTATGTGCGTGCGTAATAAAGTGCTATCTGCTCATTCTTTTCTCCAATCTACTCAGTAGCGGTAAGTATACAGGAAAGGACACCCACCCACTATCTGGGAGAGGGAAAGAGAGAGAGGGAAAGAGAGAAAGGGAGAGAGAGAGATAATGTATGTGAGACAATTTTAACAATTGGCTCCAAAGAGCTAATCAATCATCTGTGCAGCTATTGGTCTGTACGAGAACCTGCATATGTTTGGTAGTGGCCAGGTACTTGGAGGTGCATGCTCAAGGGGGGTTGATGATCAGTGAAGCACTAGATTTGTTTGTCATACTAGCCATACTAACCACCAAACAACCATACACACTATGGACGTGCTTTAGTCACAATTCACACACACACAAAAAAAGGATTACAAAGATTACAAATAATAAACATTATTTCAGAAGCTTTAAATCATATAATGGCCCTCCAAAAATAATTATGTGGCCCTTGGGAACCATAGCCCCGCTGAATCAAACCCACAAACGCCCTGCTGTTTCCACACCTCTCATCAGCTTTTCATCATCTAAAGACGACTGCCTACATCCCTCCGTTATCTCCTTTCATCTGTCGCTCATTCTCGCCACAAGTAACGACAAACCTGGCAAACGCATAGACCGCTTAGGAATCTGGGAATTGTTTTGTTTTCTCTGTGTGTGTGTGTGTGTGTGTGTGTGTGTGTGTGCGTGTGTGCGTGTGTGTGTGGAGGACAGAGTGAGACTGCAAGAAGAAGAAAAAATGAATGAAAAAGGAAGAGAGAACTACTGAGAGATGTAACCTAAAATAAGAGACAAAACAGAGAGGGGGGAAGTAAAAGAAGAGCAAAAGATTACAGGATGAAAACAAAAGCAGGAGAGAGATGAGAGTAGAATTAGATGAGAGAGCAGGGGATAAGAAAACGAGATCTGAGAAAGGGAGGAGTGAAAGAGAGGAGAATGTGAGAGTGTGACAGTCGCAATGAAGAAAATATGAAAAGAAAAATCACTCTCTTTCACACACACACTAACCCCAGCTCGACAGCAGCCCCTGCTGCTCAGGACTGTGACTGGTTGCATGTAGAATGTCTCGGGTCCCTGGTGGGTTACACCCGGTAGAATGCTGTCTCATTAGCCACACACACACACACACACACACACACACAAAACCTTGCATATCTGTGTGTGTGTGTGTGTTGATACAGACTCTCCAGCTCTTTTACACACACAGATATGGCCAATAGAGCTGTCTGGCCTCAGAGGGTATCGATTCAGACAAGCATGGTGTATGACCGTGTCCGAATTCTATAGTAGCTACTAGCGACTAGGGGTGACCACGAATAGCAGACTATTCGATCCTGATTCGAGTGCCAATCTCACAGTCAAATTGTCACAAAATGTGGTTATGAAGCAAGGATTCCATTCCTGATTTTACATAGAATTGTTGCTTTCTCCCAAAAAAAATCATTATATAGAGCCTATTTTGGTCTAAATATCAGCCTATTAATGTTAATACATTTTTGAAAATAACTTAATTATCTCTATTGCAGAATGAAAGGAAATGTTCTAATGGTCATTTTAATTGTTAAACTTTAATATCAACGGGGTAGCTCTAGTGGCAGCTATCTTGATTATAGCATATCCTCCCCAAAATCTGGATCATATGGGCAGTGATGCCAGTCTGGCTGGCAGGCAGCGAGACCAGGAGAAAGGCTAGTACCCAGGCTGGCACAATGCTTGTGTTAAGGTTGAGTCAATCTCTTCTAGCCCCACCCATCTCCATTTATTTATGTCTCCTCTTTCAACCATGCCAGTTAATTAGTCATGTTAAACCTGCCCTCCATCTTTTAGCAATATACTGTATTCTAGTGCCAGTCTACAACATGGCTTCTGATTTAAAGAAACTTTCATAATTATATCATTTGACAATGCCTACGACACATGTGATTTGACAAAGCATAGCTACAACAGAAACCAATAGACCAAGTTGTTGTTTCTGCCATGCCACAAGCCATGTACATATTCCTGCCTGGATCGTGTTGTGCACCAATACAAATTTAATTTTCTGAAAATGTATCTGCATTAAACCCAACAACAAATGGCGCAGGTTATGATCTTTGATTAAAAAAAAACACAGCAGTACAGGGTAGTGTGTTGTGAGTGAGTCTTATTGTGTCGGTAAAATTTATGGGATACATTTCCTGGATTTTAACCCCTTCGTAGCCCTGAGCCACTTGCTCACCGAGCGCTTGAGAACTCACAGAACTGGGTTGGGGTCTGGGTAAAATCTAGGCCACTCACGCAGGAATAGTTAAGAGAAGATGAATTGTACAGCAGTGCTGGCTGTTAGTCAGTCCACATGTAGGAAGGTACCAAGAGGGCTCCTAATGTCTAGACACAAAAGGAGCCTTCCAATGCATCATACAACTTTAAGACTGTAATAGCAAACTGAAATAGCAGGGACGGGGAAGAGGGAAGTGCTTATAAAACTAAAACTAAAAATGTCTGATTTTTGGATTGAGATGTTAATTGAATGGGATTCAACAATAGCTGGCTGGTATGTGCGAATAGGAGTGCTTTGTGTACATTTGCTGTGTGTGTAGATATATAGTATATGTGTACTGTGCGTGTGTATGTGTGCGTTTACCTGCTCTTGTCTCTCTAACCAGCGATCAACCATGGGGTGGTTGGCGCTGAGGGACGATCGAGCCATCTCTCTCTGGAACTCTCTCTGATTGGCCCAGCCTCCTGAGTCTCTGGGCAGACTGTGGTACGTGTCGACACCTTTACCCTGAAAACAATCATGTTTATTAGACAGCACATTAAGCAATTAAAAGTCTATCAAATGACAGAAAGTAATTACTGCCTGTATGAATGGAAAAGATTAGTTATCATTATTTCTTTTCCTGTTGATAAATATACTTATGGTAAATCATTTTGAATAAAAGTGGAAATAATTAGCCATTTAAGCAAACACAGTATCTTATAGACAGAGATTGTTTGTATTTACGTGTATTAATACTTTTTTGAATACAATACAATTTAATACAATTATCTCCATACTTCTTCTCCAACAGCCATGCTAAAAACTACCCAGCACCCCACCTTCCTCTCCAGGCTGTTGGTTCCACTAGCGTGTCGGCCCTTCAGAAAGCCGGCAGTTGTGGACCAGCGGGCCGGGTTCTTCCTGGACGGAGGCTCTGCGGCCGGGACCCTCAGCTCCCCCCCACCACTAAATTGCCCATTGATGGTCAGCAGGGCAGGGTCACTGCTACGCCTCACATGGAGAGGCATGTCTGGTGGAGAGAGAGAGAGAGAGAGAGAGAGACTCAACCCTCGACTTAAAATGGCCACCAAGGCATCGTTTCTGGAGACCCCCCCCCTACTGAGATTCTAATATGCTCTCCTGTGTTAAACATGGGTTTGTACAGATAAACAGGACTGGAACTGAGATTAATCATAACAGTATTAATATATGTGAGACAATTTTAACAATTGGCCATTTTCTGAGTTTATGTGACAGAAAAGACACAAATTGGCCAGTTTTCTCATTAGAAATGGGTACATTTCAAAATATCACTGTCATGGTCACAAAAACAAAGTTTGTGGGGAATAAGAGCCATTTTCTATACTTTTGAGGCATAAGCAATTAGGAAATAACTCTTACTACTCGGGAACAAATATTGTGTTACAGTTACATAGTGTTAGTAGCTGGGACATAAAGTTGAACTAGCTAAATCCAATTCCTCCATTCATCCAATGAACCTGTAACAACAAAGTTGAGTGTGTGGTAACAAAACCATGAGGAGAGGCTGTTGAGAAACAGTTTAAGTGGAAGCATCCATTAAACCTCTCTACTGTTTTTGCTGGCGTGGGTGGGAGAGAGCCAAGGTCAACATAACAACACAACACAGTGCTGTAAAAATGTTCAGATCAGAGGCGTATTGGGCTGGTTGAGGCCAGGGGACCACACAAGACAGACTACAATGTCCTGTCTAATGACCCCCAAAGGGGTGACATCCCAAACCCCAAGTGCAACTGTTCACAAAAGTGTTGGTGGTAGGAGAGGTAGAGACGGGTGTAAGCCTATTAAAGTTATAAGGGGCGGGGTAGAGAGGAATGCCAGAAATTCAGCACTCAGAGGGCTGTTTCACAAAACCAAAATAGCGGATTAAGCCGGGATTTTCCAGATATCCTGGCTGAATTAAGCCGCGACTCCATTTTCACAAAAGCAGTAGCACATAAGTTGCCATGGTGATTTATTATGTGCAGCTAGCCTGCTCCAGACCAGACTAACAGCCAGGCTTAGTTGATCCTGGCGCCTTATCTGTTCAGTCAGCGGTCACGCCGATCAGAAACCAGTGTGTTTTTTCAGTTATTCCGTTTTCTTATCTATATGTTTTGCGTAATTTTTAATCAGCCTGCATTAAAATTCCGCAGATACATATTGGCATTCAGTCAAGTACTATTATTATTTTAACATTATGATGGTAGTCTACTATTATGCACTTTATAATTATCCATGTGGACATTGTTACTGTTCGATTGTGTTTTTGAAGACATAAGATAATAGTATGCTTTCCTCTGTGTACACATATCCTATAGAAGTACAATTTTGGCTGTATTATTTGAGTCCCCTTCAAAAATTACTCTTGAGAAATGTTATGTTTATTGTCCCCCCTCCCCCCAACTGTTAGATAGGCGTTAGAATGCCCATGGTTACAACATTGACTTCCACTGTTTATTTTCCTCATAAGCCTCCATTAAAAAATGTTTCTCATTTGGTGTGAAGTATGGCGCACGCAACTTATCCATTGTAGCATCAGTGAATCTGTGATCGACCATGTGGTCTCTTCAAGAAAGCTTCGGACGCGTATTTATCTGAATAACTTAAACCTGGCTTTGTGCAACTGATAAAGCCAGGATGCACTGATCACACTAGGTCAAGCCTAGCTTTTTCTCTTATCCTCGATTTCTAAATTCGGCTTTTGTGAAACAGCCCTTAGGTGTGGGCATGCAACCACATCAAACCAAAACAATGTTTTTGTAGTGCTGGTTTCAACCACAAGGGTAATTCCAGACACAAGTCAATTAATTTAAGAAGATACAACACAGAAGAATAGGTCTGCATACAATCCAGACTAAAGACAAAGTATACAATAGAAAAAATAAATACAAAACAGAGATATAAACAAAAACTAGTGAAAAAGTAAAAAAAAAAAAACTATTATTTAAGCAGTAATGAAATGTGCATACTGTACCCTCCCACCCCCAAATGGTGCTTATGGTTGCTGTTATTTTTTAATTGTTAACAAAGCCTGTGTGGGACAAGATGGTGAGGCAGGATGGTCTAGTGGTCTGGGTGTTTGACTCCCACCTAGAAGGTAGTGGGTTCAACCCTGGTGGGTGGGTTCAACCCTACCTGTAAGCATCCATGTATAAAAAACTCTGCTGAATGACCTGATTGTGTGACTACATGGGTCAAAACACGGCTGATTGAGAGGACCACACAGGAGAGGTGGATTAGAAAGTCCTAAACAATGTCTATAAACTGTTTAAAACATTGGAGCATCTTCTGGAGACGACCACGCCAAATGTCACATTCCCACACTTCTATGGAATGACAGGCCAGCAGTCTTTCTTCCAGAATGTTCTGCCAGTGACACATGGCTGTCAGAGTGGGAGGTCAGTTGGACCGTGGGAAGGAGCTGCGAGAGGCAGCACAGAACATACTGCCCTGACACTGGCTTTTAAAACATTGGCAATACCAATGCTTTGCGCTTAGGCGTCACTATGGATGGACAGTGGCGTAATTTACTTTACATTCATTTACACTATTATTATGTACTAATAGTGTGCAGTACATACTTACTGTATACATACAGTACATACCTATATTCAGTGTCTGGTACTAGAACTTCTTACAGCACTTTGGGACAAAATAAATAATTCCAAACATAAATAATCCCAAACCTTCCCACAAAACAACTGATAGGAGAATAAATAGATTTAATGAAGTTTTAATATCAACAACACTGACTTCCCACAGTGATGTATTTGCCAAGTGTGTTTAAATAAAGGACTTTGTGACTGCTTTAAGTATTTAGGACCCACAAAAAACATTTACATTCTGGGCCTCATGCAGGAAGTGATATGCAAACAAATGTTCTCTTATTTATTATTTATAATTACTTATTTATTATTTTAGTTCGAATCCACAATTTGTTGGTACCCATTTATATCTGGGATTCACCAATATTTTCTTATTTTTGCTCTTCTGTTAGATAATTAAGACTTTAAAAACCCTTGATGATATTGCGTGCGTTCAGCTTCTGAATGGCTTACATAGGCCTACTGCTCTTAGATGCTTTGGCCATAAAGGCCTTACGCAGGGAACGCACTTTTAGAGATCGCTCAGATCTATTTGATGAGACAGATGAATGGCTGCTGAGATGTTTCAGATTGCCAAGAGCACTGCTTTTAGATTTGTGCTCGGGACTCTGGAGCCTCAATTTAGGCGTCGATTTCACTACAGCTGAAGTTATTTTTCTACTTACAGACTTTTTGGTGGCAGTTCTCCAATTCTTGGGCATGTGCACGAGTATTTGCACACGGCACAACACCTGCCCTTCTTTAGTGTTTAGGGGGCGTTTCCTATGCTAATAATAGGGACGCTGGAAGACATTTTAACTTGGGGGTGCTGACATTTTTTGCATTAATTACTAGGGCATAAAAACTAAATTGTTCATTCTAGTTGCTTTCCAGACAAAAAAGCAGCAACATTATTACTTAATGCTAATAATGATAAAATACATCTTGGCTACACACCATCTAGAACATAAACAACATTTTAACACCTTGTTCGCTATACACTATATACTGTAAATAGGGAACTACCATCAAACCATTTAGAGATGGTAGCTTCAGGTCAGTTTTAAGATGTTCGTTATTTAATCACGGTTATAAATGACATTTTGTATGATGTTAGGCGGCAGAAAATATAAAACAGCCGGCAGAACAGAAGAGAAATTATTCAAAAATAAATTTTGAAACATTGTATAGAATAAAACGAGTGGATTTTAACTTTGATAAACAAACATGTCTTATAGACGACTTCCTGTGACTAAACAATGCTAGTTTTTTATCGATTTTTGAAGTAAACAACTTAGCATCCGTAGCAGCCCATCAAAAGTAGGCACCCCCACTTCCCATGTCCCTGCTTCCGTCACTCTGGATTTGACGTTGTTGTGGTTGTGTGTCGTGTTGCGAGTGACGCTTAAGACACTTTGAAATCCGAGTTGAGTGGCCAGAGAGTCCGGAATGAGACGCATCTGTAGAAATCCGATTGGATTCGCATTTCAAACGCATTTCAAAGTGTGGATTGTATCCGATTAGCAAAAATTGGATTTTCTGTTTTTTGCTGTCCAGACTTTAAAAAATTAATCTGGACACAATCTGGACATGCCAAAAATCTGATTTGAGCTGGCAGTCTGAACAAAGCCTGAGTTTGTTTTCATAACGTGTGTGTGTGTGTGTGTGTGTGTGTGTGTGTGTGTGTGTGCGTGCGTTAGGGAGTTGAAGAGAGAATGACTTAAGACAAATTAAGTAAGAAGTAAGAGACAGAACCGAGTGTGTCTGTGGATTAGTGTTAATTATTTCATTTCTGTGTTTCAGTTTCATGGTGTTTATGTGTCTGTGTACACCCGTAAGGCCCTTGCTTTCTCCAAACTGACATGTCACCTACGAGAGTTGTTCTCACAACCAGATACAAGCTAATTAAAGCCAAAGGAGCAAGTTGGCGGCCAAACAGCAGCGCTACGTCAGGCCTGCCGCACAAGTGATTTAGTACTCCTCCAACAGAACCAATTAGACTAGTTTGGCTGCGGATCAAACTGAAATCTTCTGCCGGAAATAAGGCCCGCCTGTCCAATTAACCAAATTTATAGTCAGGGTACAGTGGTGTTTGGCTGTGACAGGGTAATTTTCACAGTTTGTCATGGACTGCTGCAGGTGCTGACATATGCATGACTCCAGTAAGACCCCAGACAGGAAGTGAGACTCGAGGCCATGTGATTCAGGATGTAAACCTAGGTTTCAAAAAGTTAGTCAAGGCATTTCTGCCACCCCTAATTAATCTATCATTCAACATTCAAATCTAAATAATATTCTTCCACCAGTTGAAACTTATAGATTTATTTATTGGTTCACACAGGTCCCTATAACATTTTATTCCTGGTGTGTTACTGAGGGTAAAACTGGTATGTATACAGGTATATTACTGGTCTTACTGGTGCGCAGGGCGGAGGGCGTGACCTCTATCTCAGAGGAGGCCTGGTAGGGTGTGAAGGCAGAGGCAGAGCTGCTGTTGAGCTCTGAGGCCAACAGGTCTGGACTCTGGGTCCCTGTAGAACTGGCACTGGTCCCATCACCACCCTGATGGGGCTCTTGTTCATCATATACCGCTTTTAGCTAGAGAGAGA
Source organism: Percopsis omiscomaycus (assembly GCA_027575585.1). Taxonomy (NCBI): domain Eukaryota; kingdom Metazoa; phylum Chordata; class Actinopteri; order Percopsiformes; family Percopsidae; genus Percopsis; species Percopsis omiscomaycus. The sequence goes on along the minus strand of JAODLI010035170.1, from coordinate 9,788 downwards.
GATAGAGATAGACAACAGTCCATTGATTTCCCAGATCAGCGTGCACACACATAGTTCCAGCACATTAAGTCTCTGGTTTAGTACCATTTAGCCTGAGAGCAGCATTGCTTTACAACATGTTGGAGAGGACCCCTGCTGAGTACACAGACACATACAGACCCTCACAACCACATAATTGTACACACAAACACATGACATTGTATTCACTTAGAGCTGGTCTGACCTGCAGGACAACATGCTGTCATGGTAACAGTAGTAGCAAAGGTCTGCGAGTGTGATGAACGGCTATACACATTATGTGTGTGTGTGTGTGTGTGTGTTAGTATGCAATAGCTAATGGTTAATGTGTGTGTGTATTTATGTGTGTGCCTGTGTGATAGGTTGTGAAGTGTGTGTGTGTGTGTGTGTGTGTGTGTATATACACACACACTTGGTCACACAGTGCTGCAACACTTATTAAAACCACCAGAAGGCCTGAGTCAGCAAAAATCTTCCATCATGAACTCCCCAAGAGAGACCCCCTCCTTCCCCTACCCCACTGACAGCCATATGGTTGTCATTACAAGGCAATCTGTTGGGGATAAAGTGCAAGCTGCAGTGCACGGAACACTACAGCTTGGCTGTTTAATAGAGCTCTTGGCCTATGTGACAACATCAAGCAGAAAGCATCTCTGACAACCATGTAGTAAACATCTATGCTGCAATATGCAGGTCAGGCATTAAAACTATTGTTAAATCCCAAAATCTGTCTCTCTCTGTAATTGGTTGGCTATGCTGGGAATTTGCCAGTTGTCCACCAAAACAGATCAAACCAAACAGTAAATCAAGCAGGTTTGTACACAGGCAGGGAGTCGTTCACAAAAAGAGGTCTAACCAGCCTAGAGCTCTAAGAGGTGCATACAATATGTGCAACCATGTCAAGTATATGACCATATACAATTTGGCTGCTAATCACGACTGATTGAGGGAACACAACAATGGTTCAGTTTTCTCATTCCTCAAAGCCTTCCTACAGACCTTCCGATTGTTTTTATAATCTGGTGTGCAGCTGTGACATTTCCGGAAAAGGCACAGATATAGAAATATCTAAATCTATGATGAACAGCACAGCGACAGAGCTAATAGTAAACTGTGTTGACAAATGCCACCATGACTAAGACATTCTCAGTTACACAGGTTGCTGTGCAGGCACGCACGCACGCACACACGCACGTCATTTCTTCCCACTGGAAAACACGGAAAGTGTAAACAGAGACCCTCTCATGTATGTGTGTGTGAGTGCGTGTGTGTGTGTAGGTTTGCTCGTATATTACCTGGAATATTACACCACCAGCATTTAAATTAAATAATTTTGGGGGTGCTAGTTGTGCTTTAATGTCAGCAGCATTAACTTGTTGAGTCTGTTAAAGTAAGTGCTTTATTTTACTTGTCATAACTCGGGTACCGTACTCAGGCAAAAAATTTAAAGAAAAAACAATGGTAAATTTGACCTAGCATGTGAAATCCCACGCAAAAGTCTCCTTGTCCAACTTGGACAAGGAGAGTGAAAAATACAGAGAAAAATCGAAATAGATGGAAAGTTTGTCTCATAAATCATCTACGTCAGCCTGCAACAATACTTTCAGGCCAGACATAAGAACCCAAGGTCCCCGAAAAGGGAATTAATCCCTAGGATGAATTTAGCAAGACATGGTCCCTGCTCGCTCCATATCAGCAATCAGACAGGCTTATTTCATCAGAAAACCCTGGGCTTAAACAGCACTGCTGGCCAAAACCTGCATTCGCCTCGGTCTAAGCTATCCAATCCCAAACATAAATCTCCAGTTACTCCATGTACTCATCGCGAGTTGATTTATTAAATGTAGGTTTATGTGTAGGTTAGCCTCAAATCATTACATTGTAATGTATCATGTAACATAACCTGACTGCCTTGTACTCTGGCGTTAAGACAAGAACATATACGAACAACCCTGTTCATGTGATTTATTGAATCAGTATATTAGTATAGTATAGCAGTATATAAGGGAATATTAGACCAATAAAATACAAAAATAGTAAATCAGTCTTAGTTATAATTATAATTATAGTTATAGTTATAGTTAGAATAGTTTGGTCATCCATGTACATTTATTATACCATGTAGAGACTAAAACAGAATAGTAATTTACTTTGTAATTTAGTAGTAGGCCTTTGTAGGTCACTGTGCTGTAGTTTTCTATGTGTTATGTAGTTGTTATAGTGTCTAGAATGAAACTGAATAACACAGAATTAAATAGAACTTCTGATCTTAAAAGAAATCAGAGTATTTTGAGCTACATTAGTCTACTGTCTTTTGTACACTGTGTCCACTTGTAGGAAAATGAGGGCTCTGTCCCTAATGCCAGTGTTGCTGGTGTTTCTGTGTTCGTATTTTACTGTGCTTGGTGGATCAAGTGGCTCTGGTTGTGCAAACCCAGACTTGGCCTGCGGTGCTTCAGCATTCGATGCCAGGCAGAGAAAACCAGAGAAACCCATAGCTGTAAGCGGTCAGAGAAACAAGGGCCTTTTCCTCTCACGTTCACAGCTGTTCAGCCCCACAGCCCCACAACGCCTGATGTCAACTCGCCTCGAGGCTAAGAACGACACACCAGAACCATTTTCTCTGAGCTGAATTGTCCACACACATGCGGGGAGGCTGGTGTTCTTGCAGGAGGACTCTTTGACACAGAGGATAAAAATAGAATCCTTTGATGTAGAGATGCACCGGTCGACTGGCCATCAATCAGAATCTGACGTTTTTTGCTCCTATCGCGCAATCAATCAAAGTGTAAAAGGCGACAAACACGAGCGCTAAAGGACCTTAAAAAATTACAAAGTGAGTAAAGTTAACTAAATATACTGTATCTGCATCAAAATATCCTAGAGCCGTCAAATATATTGTGAAAGCTTTACAATGAAAATAGGAGGACCTGAACCCCGCATTGGCCAAAAACCACTGAGTTGAGGGAAAAGTCAGGCCTTCATCCTACAGTAGGTCAACAGACCACAAGGAATTCGTTTTTCTCCAGAAAGAAATGTTGTAATATCTTTTTTTTTTTTTAAAGGGAGGGAAGGGTACTTAAATGACCTTAATTAAAAATTACTATCTCCCCTTTAATAAACGTTTAAAAGGGGAGGCAGTAACTTTAGACTTTGACATAACTACTACTACTAATACTACAGATCCTCGCCTGCATGTGAAAGCCATTACAGTTTTTTTTTCCTTCAAGAAAATGGATAGGCACTTTAAAAAGCCAAACTTGTCCTTCATTTCATTGTTTTTAACACGTCTAGTTTTCAGGAAAGCTCACTGGGAAAGGACTGTCGCCAAGAAGAACAGGACTTATGACAGATGCGTAAGTAAAACATAGAAATAAACTGTAGAAAGATAATAAATGTGCAACAGTCTCAAAAACACGACAAGACTTGCAGGGCAAGTCATTTATAGGGTTTCAATGTCAAAGTACACATAACACATACCTGAAGGCTGTCCATATGAAGACATTGTGCCCTCAGATAAAGAGCCTGATAACCGCCTGAATTGTATTACCCACCGACGCCGTTTATTGGACTCTTTGTTCCAACACACTTCATCATCGTGTGTGTGTGTGTGTGTGTACACAAGTGATTCATCTCGACGCTTTATGGAAACACGATCACGTGAGCTCCTGAGGTCTGGGTGGTTGACAGATGTAGTTGAGGTAAGTTACATCTGCAACACCCCCTGCCTACAGAGACCCTCAACCAACACTGTGGCCTTTACCTCACTAACACACACACACACAGAGCAAACAGAGAACTCAGAGGTTATAAACACACATCTGACATTTATTTGTAATCTTCGATTGGCATCATATTTTCTCTGTTCCCTCTCACAAACACACGCAAAATCAACTTTACGCTACCTTCACACACTCACATAAACATATACCACCACCACACAACCAGACACAAAGGCATCTAAACACAGCAGTGTGCTCCACAGAACATCCAACCCTCGGCCATACAGCTCATTTGAGCCAGAGGATTACACTGGCGTCCAGTCAAGAACAAACTAGAACAATCCAGGCCAGCGAGGAACAATCCTCTCAGTGTAATAGCCTGGTGTCTATTACACTATAGACAACACAAAACATCTGGCCTGGACCAACATGCCCATTTAAACCTGGGAAAACCAGGACTAAATTGAAACAGTGCATATGAGCACTGAAGTAAAATGTATTCACAGTTTAGTTTGATGCTTCTCATAAAAGCAAAGACATTTAGTAGAAATTAAATGTTTATACTGTTGTAGCAAAACCTGGGAGCTTCTGTTGAAAGATACAAGACTTTTCTGTCACAACTGAATAATGTTTATTCTCGATAAACAACGTTTGAGCATTTTAGAGTGTACTACTTTCTGCATTCGCATGTGATCATGTTTATTATTTATTATTTTTTGTTAGCATAATGCTTTCAGTGTATGACACAGTATAAATAAACACCATGTGATATGTGAAGAAATACTAGCACAAATGCAGAAAATGCATGCATAGCCAAAGTTTCTGTGATATGAGAGCTGATACAAGTCTAGGTATTGTCATCTTCAGAGACAAGTATGGTGATACCAGCAATCAAAAAGGTGTGTTTAATTTATGGTGCTGTGAGCCGACTGAGAATTGTCTCACACACACACACACACACACACACAAACTCCAAACAGTGTTACCTGTGTTAGCAGGCACACCTCCTCGGTGCTATAGGGAGTCTGACTGCTAGCTAGTCGGGGCTGGGTTAGCCCGCAGGCTAATGAGACATACATCACTTGCTATATGTGCTAATCACATTGAAGGCTAAATTTAGCAGCTTAGTGTTTTTGTTGTTGTTTGTTCCTAGGAGCAGTCAACACTTATCTGGGGACACTGTTGTGGTAAGGTACATACAACATAGACACTGCGCTGTGATAAAGACAGGCCTTAATAAGTGCTGGGCACAATACATGTTGTGCCCACTCAGAGAGCTCTCTCTTACAGAGTCACAATAGAGTTTACTCTAATTCACGGTTTCTCTAATGGCTAGTTGTGTGTTACATGACTCAGCATACGTCACTCACATGCTGGTTTTTCACCATCAGTTCTGTCCATCATGAGAAAGACAGAAAGCCAAAGAAAGAAAGAAAAAAAAGTATATTTTCTAATCAAATTTAATCTTTCTACAGTCCAAGTTGATCAGAGCACACTGTCTAACAGAACTATTCACAAGTATGGCCTGTGCACAGTTCCCACACATACATGCACACATAACTGGGTAAATTGTGATAAATAATAAAGGGACATTCATCCATAACAAATACCTAAGTTGACTAGCATCTCAGCGTACATACACAAGGTACCATAATTCGTTTTAAAATACCATTTTAATCATTTTGTTAGAAATGTCACTCGCTTGACATGGCGATTGGATTGTGTCCTATGTTAGACAATGTCTTTAGCTAGATCTACAATGTTCCACCGCTGGATTTACCATTCAGAGGTTTAAAGAGCAGTACATTTAGGAGGACTTAGTCCTTCTGGCTATGAGGACTTTCAAGGTACCTTCTAAAGACCCTGTCACACACATAATGTGCATAACAGTATCCCGCATTATGCACAATATCCCACACCCAAAGCAGAGATACAGGAAGGTCCTCCCTGCTTAAAGCTAAAGGTAAGGGGGAGTAGACAGGATTGTGAGTTAATCCAACCTTCAACTCGTATGAGGTGAGATTCATGAGCTCTTGATGTGTTCGATATTTACCAATGTAACACATCAAGTAGACTACCAGGTTAAACATCATTCCTTAACTAGAGGAATAAGTGTGAGAAGGGCTATAGAGATGTTTCTCAGCATCAAGGGAATGTTTGTGTTGTTCGAATAAGCACTTTTCCTCACAGACACAACAAAAAGCTGACAAGACATGCCTTGTCAAACCATAGAAGAGTCGCACATGGGCTAATTTGCTGCAAGAACAAAAAAGATGTTTGTGAAGGTGTAGCGGGGGGTTAGGGGGCTGAACCTAATGATCGAAGGACTGCATAAACAGCTGGAAAAAAGGCTGGAAAAATTGCAGAAGCAATTATCCATTTATCCTTCTTTTTTCCTGGCACTGATGGGCTGCAGTATCCAGTAGTAAACATTATAGACATCCCCCAAGTTGTAATTCTTTAGTATTTATTCTGCTAATGCTTATATTATACACCGCAAAACCCACATATGAAATTTTAAGATAAAATTATAACCCCTATAATTTTTCAAATTGCTCTTTAAATGTCCTTCCTTTAATAGCATTTAAACATAATTTTGGTCCCACTCAGAGTTTTTCAGCTAATAGAGGGTAAATGTGACATAACCAAAATCAAATATGCTTGACATAAGCACCACTTAAAGGATTTATACATTATATTTAATGAATGCTTCACAAAGCATGTTTACATGCTTTGCAACAGTTGTAACTTCACCTCCTGAGGCCATACCTCAACACGGAGGCTACCATGACAGGCTAAGACCCTAAGAAAACACTCATCATAAATATAAAATGACTGGTGGTTTTCATCACAAAATAAAAATCATGAAATAAAAGACTTTAGTAAGAACCCAGACTGGTCAAGTCTAAGGTTAATGCTACAACTACAAACATTTTAGTAAAGTGGAAAAGTAGCATTTGTTGGTTGGTTGGTTTCTTTAATTACATTTTCCAATAAAGCACTGTTAACTGAAATGAAAGCGAGAGAGAGAGAGGCAAGAGTAAATAGTAGAAAAGAGAGTGAGTAACAACGACACACTGAAAAGTGAAGAAGGCTGACAGATTAAGAGAGAAGAAAACCACATGAAGGGAAAGTAGCAGGAGAGGAAGGGAAAGTAGCAGGAGAGAAAATGAACGGCAATCGTCGAGCGAGCTGAGGACGTTGACAAATGCAACAGCACAACAATGACTTCACCCAGAATTCACTGCGGCGGCACTGAAAAGGAGCCCAAATGTCACTGTCGATACAGGCACACTCTTTACTGAAAGAGAGGAAGGAATTAGCAGATAAACACAGATGTGTTATGGCTAGCATGATAATCTCTGCAGGCAGGTAACTTCTAGAGACAGTACTGACATTAGGTATGTGTTCACATTACAACTAGTCTGGAATTACCCTTGTTGAGGTGCTCGCATTCCTCTCCACGCCCCCAAAAGAGGTTATAGGCTGGGGCAGAAATGTGTAGTTCTGGGGGCATTATCAAGGAGTGCACCGTTAAAAATGTTGTGTAAAAGGGGATTTTCACCTAATCTTTCAGCAGTGTGTCCATAAGATAATAAATATTGGATATAATAAATAATAAATATTGGATATAAATATTGGATATTTTTATCCTGATTATATTTAATTTTCCAGACACACTGATGACCTAGTTTTAAAACAGGTTCCCATAAGTATGAGTATATTAGCAACCGCTAAGCTATCATCAAAGTAAGGTGTAGTCCTTATAGAAAGCTTCTAGCCCGTCTTCAAAAACGATAACAGGAAGGCTTGCTGTTGGTCAGTGCGTCTGTTCAAGGTATGATAAGACACAGTGGAGCTGCAGAGCTTGCCTGACAGGAATCTGACCATTTAGAGTTCCTGACATCTGAAGTGGTATACACACACACACACACACACACACACACACAAAGACTGTCTTTGTTACATACTGTCATTAGTGCTCACACACACACAAATACCTCCAGACAGTCAGCGCCAAGAATCCTGGCATCTCCTGATTGGCTGTAATGTCTTTACCATGTGGTGAGACTCAGAGGTGTTATACTAGAAACACACACACACTTCAATCACTCAATGTGAATGAATGCATTAACAACAGGAAGTCAGGTGTCTCACGGATGATCAGATAGCGTCACTGTTTAACGTGCCTGTCAGACAGACCATCAGCCCTGCAGGGAGCACAAAGCATTGATTAGACTGACGGGGGTCACACTGGTTTGCAAGGTTGCTGTGAAACCTTTGGCCAACATGTGACTTGTTCTAAAAACTACATAAAGGAATTCAATTCAAGAACAACATATAATATGTTGACAAACTTATAATTATTTGGGTTTTACAGTGTACAGTCAATGTTCTTAATATGTTGAAAAAAAACACGTAATTTTAAAGAGTCAACGTAGCGTAACTGTTTAATGTGTCGGACCTTGATAAAAAAAATAAAAAAAAACCCACGGCCCCCAATTGACTTTGATCTTTACCTTTTTTTACATTCATAATATATTACGTGCACTGTAGAATGGACAAGTCGTCAAATCTATCTATTGTCAGATTGTGTGGGTTGAAGCCCTCTACTGCCAGTTGATCTTGGCACCTTGGCACACCGAGTACAGAGTGTTAACATGGAGCATAGCTACATAAAGCAATTTCAAGAAAAACATAAAATAACTTAACAAACCTTGAATTATTTGGGTTTTACAGTGTACAGTCAATGTTTGGGCTAGCGTGTTCTCTAGGACAATGACAGGATGTTCTTGATATGTTGAAAAAAAAAAATCATAATTGTAAAGTGTCAACGTTCATATGAGTTTTTTGGAATAGGTCCAGCACCAGAGGTCAATGAGTTTGTTGTGATCAGGCCCAAATCTTCCTGGGCCTAATGCACCAAACACATACTCTTTATCAAAAAGTGTGTGTGGTCAGTATATTTAATATTTATATTAATATTAATATATACACACACATACAGCCATGGAAGAATTATGAGACCACTGCATATTCTTGTAAATATAATAATATCAATATCAAAAATGTAAAAAGATATATATTAAATAATTTAAAAATATATAAATATAAATGTATTAAATATACATATAATTGTATATAGATATTGTATTTTTAAAATTGGGCAGTGGTCTCTTAATTTTTTCCATGGTTGTATATATTAATCTTCAGTAAATATGGGAGAAAGGAGCGAAAATTTGTTAATCATGTATTTGTGAGTGCTCGTTGTAGGGAAATGTTTAAATATGTCTTCATATACTAAGACATTATACAAATACACAAGATTTAGCACACAATGGGAGGTTTTAAAATAGGATACCACCCAAATAAAAACATCCTGTCCAGCTAGAAGTCACTTCCTGCCCACATCTGTTTTGTTGGCTGTCCACGTCCAGTGTACATTGAGAACATGCCAATAGTATTGAAGAAACGTGGGCTTGGTCAAGGGTTATTACCATATTTGGGCATATCAGCAATCAGTTAAATTGTGCATTGTCCTTTAATAATTCATTATCTCATTGTACATTCTCAAGTCAAAAATGATTTGGCATTTAGTAGGCTACTGTATATTCATATATAATACTATTTCATCTTATAAAGAGAATATTATAATATACTGTGCGAATTAATTAATTCAAACAATGCTTTATTTGTATGTCATGCCAATATGATATTGTGACATTTGTTTGAGAGAAAATGTGCATAACATGTCAACAATGATGTCGATTTCAGCCTTTCTCACACACTCTTACACACACTTCACTCAAGAAGGGACACTACTGTAGCTACTAGGCTGTAGCTGACAGACTCTCTCCTTTCTGGGCATTATTCCTAACACTACACTGACCCCTGGTGGCAGAAAGAGGCAGCGATAAATGTTAAAGGGCCAAACTGTTTTTCTGCCCAAGCAGAAGCACACAGAACCATAAAAAAGAGCCGCAATTATGGGAGAGAGAGAAGGGGTATGTGAACACAACTGACACACACACACACACACACACACAC
>JAODLI010035139.1:7596-18886 GCA_027575585.1 Percopsis omiscomaycus | reverse complement strand
ACCTGCTCCATGTAATAGCACCATGTAACCCCTACCTGCTCCATGTAATAGCACCATGTCATTGTAAGTCGCTTTGGGATAAAAGCATCTGCTAAATGACCAAATTGTAAATCACAGGTCTCCAGGTCGACAGTAAAGCGCTCACCATGTTTGTTATGGAAGAAGGACTCTGCTGAGATGTGGGACGTGCACCACGACGTCTGGCCAGCAGGGGGCTCCACCTCCGGAGCTGGAGGGGGCAGTAACCTGCTGAGCAGCTCCAGCTGAGACACTGGCAGCTCAGACAGGCCGAGGTCCCTCAGAGTCACGCTGGGCTGTGGACGAGGAAAGATGCATAGTCATTAATAATGACTGCATCTATGTTACCAGTGTGAGCAATGTCAATAACAATAACAAATAAACCATTGACCAGTAAATGTTCACCAACAAAAAGACCAGTACTTCTCTGACCAGAGTATTATGGTCTGGACTGAAGTCCCACTGAAGACTCTTTACTGAAGCGGTGGCTGAACTCTTCAGGGAATGGAGGGCGTTGGTGAGATGGCTAAGAGGCACCATCACCTGGGGAACGCCAAGAAATGGGGCTTATGGTGGGAGAAAATAACGTGTGTGTATGTGTGTGTGTGAGTGTCACCGCCTAGCATGTGGCTAACTAGCAGGCCACAGAAGGTGACGTAACGCTGCTCTCACCTTTTTAGTTATTCGCCACAATGCAATGTAGACAAACCACACAGAGGGCTAGACTTGGCCAAGACTGGTATGTAACGCCACAGACCTGATGTCTAACATGGCTTTCACGTAACAAGCAAAAGTCATCATGACAACTAGCTAACTAGCTAACTCATTAGCTGCTAGCTCGTCTCGTTACCTGTTGAAGCTGAAACGTTGTCGACAGTGAAAACATAGTGAAGTTCGGAGAAGATGCCGTTTATGGGGGTTACAACCGCTATAGCATATATAATTCCACTCAGTTTCACCACGTAACGTTAACTTCCACAAGTCACCACAAATGGACTCATTCAAAAGGTCAGCAGAACTACAAAATGACGTTGGAGGACGTCGCTTCTGTGTTATTGGAATTCCAACATTTATTAACAGAAATAAAATATAATTACTTTAACCGTATCCAAAGAAAACATTACTATTTGACGGTGTTCCTCGCGTATAAAGTTTGTGTTAATAGAAATAACTATTCGAGCGTTTGCCGTGACGTATCACGGGTCGTGTGCGTCACATAGTAGGTCCCACATATTACCTTAGTGAAAATAATTCGATGCAAAATTACAAAATGTTTATATTTAATTATTTGGTGCCTAAATTATCAATATTAAATTTTTAGTAACATTTAAAGTAACATTTTTTGGTAATTACTACGGGGAAATTCTTGTGTGCCAAAATGACACAAGAGAGGACCCAGCATAACAGAGGAGCGGAATTCAAATTTCACAACAAACCAGTTGAGGGTTCGGTGTGTACTGGTGCCGGATCTGGTGTGACTGCTGGTGCTGGTTCGTTACGGGATTGTAAAAGCCTTTAGAGATGGATGCGGATCAGAAACGCGAGAAGCAGCATACAGACGGGAGTTTAAACGATATTAAAGTGAATAATGCGCCTAAACCGCCTTCCATCGAGGACTTCGTATTTCTGAAACCCATCAGCCGTGGAGCTTTCGGGAAGGTCTACCTGGCTCGGAAGAAAGGCAATTCCCGATTGTATGCGATCAAGGTACGATGTTGTGCTTTACTGCTAGGTATACCTGAGCTATTAGATATCGTCTAGCATGTTAACACCGTGTTTTATGAGTCAGGTGATGAAGAAAGCCGCCATGGTGGATAAGAACATGACAGGCCAGATGAAGGCGGAGAGAGACGCGCTGGCTCTCAGTAAAAGTCCTTTTGTGGTTCATCTGTTCTATTTCCTGCAGACCTCCACCAACGTCTACCTGGTAACGTTACGTTCTTCTCTTTTCTCACCTGGTAACGTTACGTTCTTCTCTTTTCTCACCTGGTAACGTTACGTTCTTCTCGTTTCTTTCTGTATATGTGTGTGTGTGTGTTTTGTTATTTGTTACTTAATGATGGTTTGTCACCTGCAGGTAATGGAATATCTTATTGGGGGGGATGTGAAGTCTCTGCTTCACATCTATGGATATTTTGACGAGTTTATGGCTGTAAAATACATTTCAGAGGTGTCACGGGCTTTAGATTACCTCCATCGCCATGGTATTATCCACAGGTACTGAAACTAAATCATCTCATTAGTCCTTTAACTTGTGACTAACGGTTGGGGAGTCATTTATGTATTATGTGCTAATAGGGACTTGAAACCAGACAACATGCTGGTGTCTAATGAAGGCCACATCAAGCTAACAGACTTTGGTCTGTCTAAAGTGAAGCTGGACAGAGGTAAGACATGTTGTTACATGTTGTTACCACCGCTAGGACTGTTCAAGGACTTTTACATTTACAGCTTTTAGCAGACACTTTTATCCAAAGCGACTTACAATCAGTACATTTGCCAACAGTGGAGCTGGTTATAACCACCAGCTCTTGTAAGCAAACAACATTCTCCTAGAATAAGGACGGCATCATGTCACCATGGTTACTTCACTTATGCATTTTCCGTATACATTTCTCAATATGTTCCTCCTTTAAAAAAAAAAAGCATAATTCAATCCATAAAATAATTGCTAGCAGCCTAAATACCCGTAAATGCTTCATATTGTAAGAGCTGATTTAAGTAGAAAGGAGGATTTCTTTTTTGTATAAAGGAAAGGAAAGGAGGATAGACAGAGGATAAAGGATTGTTATAGAGGACTTGTGTTACTGGGAGTGCGTTGATGTAGTGAGATCGGTGGCCGAGGTACTTTTACAACGTTGCTTGTTCTGTTCTGTTTACTCTAGGCATCACACAGGTTGTCTTTGGTTAAGCTGTGAGCATTTTACTGTGTAAAAACAACCAAAATCCTAAACTAACCATTGTTTTTATCTGTAAGAACTGAGTCTTGTAGATATCCTGACAACCCCTTCCCTAGTGAAGCCAAAGAATGATTACTTCCGAACCCCAGGCCAAGTCCTGTCCCTAATCAGCTCCCTGGGATTTGTGAGTGAACGCACCTCATGTTACAAATAGCCTGCCTTTTATCTTCTGCCTGATATCAGTTATTAGTTGTTCTTCATGTCGTCGACACAGAACACGCCTGTGGCTGAGAGCAAGAGACACTGCAGTGCCTCTGCAGCCTTTAGTCCCATGTCCTACAGCAAAGGGGAACAAAGGAAAACCTCTCTCTGTTCCCCGTTAATAACCAAGAAAGACCTGCTTTACTCGCCTGTTGGCTGCTCTCACAAGCAGGGTGAGTCACATGAACTCACTAATCTTGCATTCATATCAGAACTTGGTGTAATGCGTTTGAAACAAGGAGCGTTGCTTTAAATGCATCTGTGTGTTTCCAAAGGATCCAACAGCGGTGTGTTTAGCCGGCAAGCTCTGGCCAAGAACCTCACGCCCGCCTTGCTGAGCACCAGGCGCCGGTTTGAGACCATGAGTGCCGTCAGCACCACGGACACGGAAGGAGGAGGCAGCCCGCTGTGGGAGTGTGAGGAGGTCAGGAACATGAATGGACCCTCATCCTCTTAAAGGATGGTTTGACATGTGCTGATGATGGCTTCTGTTTGTTTGCTCTCCTAGAAAGAGAACCTTTATGACACTAAAGTAGTCATGCAGTCGTCTAAGGCAACGGTGACATGTGACCTTCCCGCTCAGCCCAACAGAGGGCGCTCTGATGCCCTTCCTGAGGAACAGAAACCCAGCGTGGAGTCACACATTGTTCGTCATCCTCCAGTGACAGACAGCTGTCAGGCCGCAGGCCGCCTCTCTGTCAAGAGAACCTTTTCAGACATGGACAGAAGTCCAGAAGGGCAGGAGCTGCGAGCCAAGAAGAACAACGTGGACTACAGGAGATGCTACGAGCTTCCAGAGGAGAACAGGAGGCTCCATTCAGGGCTGACCGGAGTGTTTTCTACCGTCCACCTGGACGACTTCCAGCCCTGCGCTGAGGGGAGTGGCCTGGCCGAGCACCCGGTTCGCTGCAGCCCCGTTGGAGTTGCCAAAAACCTCTTCAGTGAGCTGGAGGAACCGGTAGAGGGGTTTGTAGACGGCAGCAGGAAATGTGGGAATTCATGCTTCACGTCGGCTAAAGACAACGATCTGAGTTGCAGTCTGAGCCTCGAGTCTGACAGCTCTGCACATGAAATGTCCATCAGCAGCCCTCGGAAGCCGCACCAGGTCTCCAGAAAAGAGAATTCAGCGTCATCTGAGGAGCCTGAGGAGAACCAGGACCTTTCCCAAACGCCCACTGCTCTTGATATTGAAACCCCCAAACCAGGGAACCTTGTCTGCAGAGGAGAGTCCAAGTCTTCCTTCCTCAGCCAGGTGTCGGATCTGTCTGGTGTGTCCCCGTCTCCCTCGTTCCTGAAGCCCAGGAACGTTGTGGCGTTCCGTAGCTACTGCAGTTCCATCAACCGCTCCAACATGTCCTGTCACTCCCACCTGAGCGGCTCTGTGGAAAACATGGACGTTTCTACATCTGCTTCCTTTCACACGCTTCCTGTTGCCCTCACACCGGTGCCGAGGAGAAGGGCCTCCAACAGCTCCTGTCAGGTACACTGTTCAGGAATACCTTCTTCCCTTAGCGGACACGGTGTGTTTGGGTGTTAATCCTCTTCTTCTCTTGCTCCCTGCAGACCCCTCAGCCCACCGCATCTCATACGCCCTTCAGGACCCCGAAGAGCGTCCGTAGAGGGGGGCTGCCTCTTCAGGGGGCACCTATTTTGGGGACGCCCGACTATCTGGCCCCTGAGCTCCTCCTAGGGAAACCCCACGGTAAGAAATCCACAGCGATGATTCGATGATGGGGATCGAGACCCCCTCCTGGGCCACGAGATGGTTTTTAGGGGGTCACAAGATAATTCCAAGATAGATTATTTAAGAAAACATGATGTGTGTGTGTGACATCTGTCAACATATCACCATGGTGACAAGCCTTCCTCTCTGAGTTTCAGGAGATGGTTGTCATGGTGAGTACAGAGTGTTATAATGTGATGGTCATGTGATCAAGCTTGTGCCAGCTGCATGCACCCAGCCTTGCTAACATGCCAGGGGGCCACCTGATTGGTCAAAGCTCCAGGGGGTGTGGCTGTCGGTTACTAACTGGCTGGGCTCTAAGTGGAGGCACATACACAGGGTGTCCACTAGGGCTGCCACTTTTTCCCAAAATCATGTTCAAACGAAGTCGCAAGGGAAAAAACAAAGACGCCAGCAAGCGCCTGCCTATTGTTCTGTATTCCCATCGGGAGCATCGCCAAAGTCCAGCCTGTATGGATGTGAAATAGGTCTGAAATAGCATCCAAAAAGGTCTGAAATGTACCTTGTTGAACCCTGCGTACACCCTACACACACCCTGCACACACCCTACATACACCCTGCACACACCCTGCGTACACCCTGCACACACCCTACACACACCTGGCGTACACCCTGCACACACCCTACATACACCCTGCACACACCCTGCGTACACCCTGCACACACCCTACATACACCCTACACACACCCGGCGTACACCCTACATACACCCTGCACACACCCTGCGTACAGTACCATGTCCTTGGAATAGCATATGGTGGCTGGGGACTTGTAGGATTCTATGCTTCCATAATGAGTACAATGCATTTACTACAAATATGATGACATTTATGTGATTTATGTGACAAACTCTAAATCTACGTATATTTATGAACTTAAGTCTAACAATCAATAATGTTTTCACTAATGCACCGTTCTCACCCAGAAATGAAAACCCTGCTTTCTGATTCCCTTCCTGACTCACTGCTCACGCCACCTGCAGTAGATCAGTGCCCTGTAACATCAGAGCTGCTGGCAGCCTGTTGGCAGCCTGTTGACAGCCTGTTGGCAGCCTGCTGGCAGCCTGTTGACAGCCTGTTGACAGCCTGCTGGCAGCCTGTTGACAGCCTGCTGGCAGCCTGTTGACAGCCTGTTGACAGCCTGCTGGCGGCCTGTTGAAAGCCTGCTGGCGGCCTGTTGACAGCCTGTTTTCTCCTGCAGATGTCATGGTGGACTGGTGGGCCTTGGGCGTCTGTCTCTTTGAGTTTCTCACCGGCGTACCTCCGTTCAACGACGACACTCCTCAGCTGGTCTTCCAGAACATTCTCAACAGAGGTGTGTGTGTGTGTGTGTGGTGTGACTGGGGTCCGTAGGGGGAGAGGTATAGAGGAATGCGAGGCACTCGGGTATGGGAGGGGCATGTGCTCTCTGAGTTCCTAACCAAAATATACCAAAATCATGTAATGCTGGTTTCAACCTGAAGGGTTATGATAATGATGCTTCTGCTTGGTTGGCTCTATCTCCCTGGCAGACATTCCCTGGCCTGCCGGAGACGAGCAGTTATCGCCCGATGCCCGGAGTGGCATCGAGATTCTGTTAACCATGGACGTGACCAAGCGGGCCGGGCTCAAGCGTAGGTGCCACTCTTACACAGATGACACATAGTCCGCCTCATAGGTCTGTTCCAATGCAACAAGCATTATTGTCAGGGTTTGAATCGTTTCCTCACGCTGGATGTCCCTGTCTCTTCATTCAGAGCTGAAGAGACATCCTCTGTTTGAGGGTTTGGACTGGGACAATCTCCAGAACCAATCCATGCCCTTCGTCCCTCAGCCCGAAGACGAGACAGACACCTCATATTTCGACGCCAGGAACAACGCGGAACACATAGTCATGTCAGGCCTCAGTCTGTAGAGGGCAGCAGAGTGTTATATTTGTTATGTGTATATAATGTAAAAAATAAGTTACAAATGCCTGTTCTCAGAACGGTGTAGCCTAAAAGTTAACCCTATCAATTTATATGTAGACCTAAAGTGACTAATCGCCATATTCGTATTACATTTATGTCAAGATTATGAAACAAAACATTTGCCACAATGCCATTTTAGATGGCCTTTATTTTGGCATTTGATATTGATAATAGTAATGTCATCACTTTCAGCTTGTTCTCCATGTTTGTCTCTAAATATAGGCTATAATATATTCTTAGTTGTTCGTTACATTGTGTATTGCTACTGAAGAGTGAGTACTTGGCATTCTCTCAGGACTGGTTTTATCTGGTTTTATCTGTCATTCATTATAAGCCACACTACAATAACAGTTCACAAAATGATGCTGCTTATTAAAAGTTATCCTGCATATTCTAAGAAATAAAATAATTAAATCTAATGGTACTTGTGTGGCTTTTCCTATAAATAATCCAACTGCTACTGTGCTTCACATAATAAGGAACGTGTATCCAGACAAAGGTATTTAATGATGGTTTGAGTTTTAAATTATCTACATGCAAACTAGCCAAATGCAAATGACTGAGACACCCTTTCATTTCATTAACAAAACAAATCAGTTAAAATCTGTGAATGCAAACCATATTAAATGAAAAATCGGTATTGATATAAATCGATGCAATTCAAATATTGCATTTATCATCTGTACTGTACACAATTTACAGGTTTAAAATCTTTTCTATTATTTAACACAGCTATACATAACCATTTTCATCGTGTCTATTGCAGTCCTATACAATTACATTAAACATTGAAATTCAACGACAAAAAAGGTGTAAACGCGTTCCATTAGTTAAATCTATAGGTGTTATGATGTAATATGCGTACAATCAACTCAGATCTCTTCACTGATTGGAGGGATTTGCATCATATTTGGTCCAATGAAACAGATTTGTGTCGATGGGATATTTGATATATGCACCTTAAAACAAAACTCAGGCACTTAACCATCTGGAACATTTAACAGATATTTCACTACAAACTAAAGTACAATATGGATCTCCTTTATGGAAGATGATACATTTAACATTAACCTTATTTCACCTTATCAAAATATTCAGTCACAAGCATAAATCTCACATCCACATCTGAAGGCTCCCGAGCAAGCCTTCATTTTTGCTGTTTCTAAAAGCAATAAATTAGATTAATTTACTATGGCAATAATTAAAAATGCTAAACGATATTGTTACATTCAATCCTCACACTACAGATATCACAACCTTGTAGCAGCACTGTCTAGGTTAAATAAAACAGTTGTGACCATTTAGCAAGCAACATTATGCTTTAATGCAATTTGTATTAGGCCTGTTTGGTCGTCCTCTGAAGCTTTAGATTATAACGGGAGGATCAAAAAAGCTACGGAAGTCACTGAAGACACTTATACCAAACATACGTTTCCTCTGCAAACCAATAATCATGTGGAGAAAAGGAAATGTACGGTAGCGTTCTCCAGACGTTTCCAGACTCTGACCCCAAACACGACATCTGCTAGCAGAGACACGCAAACGTGTGCATGTGGGCTTCGCATAGATCTGTTCTGTTCATTCCATTGTTGGAGGGAGGTAACCTCCAGCCGTTACCCAGCCGGCCACACACTGGTCTTCTCCCCGTGTCAGATGTATCTCAGTTGATTCTCCTGCAGGGAGAAGAAGGAAGCACATTATCACCCCCTCTCAAACCCAAACCAAACAATACAATAAAACGGTAGGAACACTGCCATCTCAGGTTAAACATGTTGTTGCAGCTGTGTGTCTGGCAAGTGGCATGACCTTGCCCTAATGCGCCATCTACAGGTTGAAAACATGTAGTGTTTGGTTAGATCTCATAAGCAAACCTTCTTCTCTTCATGTAGAAGCTGAGCAGCCACTGGACCACAAACGGCCAGATCAGGGCGAAGGCTGCGGTGCCAGGCGATACATCTAGAGGCCACCAGGGGGGGCTCTGCCGTGCAGAATTAATAACAATGAATACTTAATGCACCTCATAGTGGATTAACTGTCTTCTCACCATCAGTAACCTGTAATCCTGTCATTCCTCCTTATTGGAGGAGTAATACATAGGTCCGTGCTTCTCAACTGGTGGGACGCCAACATGTCCGTCCGTCAAAAAGTCGTTATTAAGTTTACTTAACTTCCAATGGTGTGCTTTTATTTTGAAAGGTGCGTAGATGTTTTGACCAGTGCATAATATGCACACAGACATTGTGGATTACTGACCTAGGGGGCGCCCTAATGTTGTCCATTGAGCAGTATAGACTTATGAGCAAACGTGTTGTGACCAGGCTACTAAATGAAGACGGCAAACAGACGGGCGATCACGTGAACGATGTGTTCATCACGTTGTTTGGCCTAAGAGGCAAGGTACCTAATTATGCATGTTTGATCTTATGTGTCCCAGTGAGGCCAAACAGTGGCGCCTGTACCTTGCTGGTCTTGGTGGTCGGTGGGGGGGTGTAAGCCAGCGATCTTGCCTGGGGAGACATGAATAAGGAATATAGAGATGACTTTCTGTCCTCACATCAGCCTTTAAAGCTGCTCCTCCTGAACAGACTGAGCCACGAGAAGCCTCCTCAAGTTCTGGTCCTGCTCTAGATGACCTTGTCCTGAGTTAGAAGAAGACCTGGAGATCTAGCAGCAGGCTGCTTCTCACCTGCCTGGATCTAACAGCAGGCTGCTTCTCACCTGCCTGGCTCTAGCAGCAGGCTGCTTCTCACCTGCCTGGCTCTAGCAGCAGGCTGCTTCTCACCTGCCTGGCTCTAGCAGTACTCACCTGGGTGGCTGTGAGAGCCTCCAGAGTATGCAGTCTCTCCAGAACACTCTGCATGTCCTCCTGCAGTCTGCTCAACGCCAACACGATCTGCTCGTTCAAGCTCCCCCCGGGCGTCTCCTCCCCGCCCCGGCGCTCCCCGCCCCCGTCTCCTCCCGCCTGCAGGGGGCGCCGGGCTCTGGAGCTGTGGCCTGAGGACCTGGGGGCTGGAGCACAGCAGGTGGTAAAGACATGTCCCACTTCCTGTGTGTGATGATGTATGCAGCGTGTCACAAGCCTTACCCCGCCCCCCCCTGGCCAGGGACCTGTCCGTCACGCCCACATTGTGTCCCTGTCTCCCAGAGCCCCTCCCACTGTTGTCTCCCTCCTCCCCCCCACACCGGACCTCCTCTGGGGGCTCCTGCAGGGGCAGAGGGTTCTCCTCGTCCGGGTCGTCCAGAGAATGGACGGAGCCCTACGGGACAACAGCACACGTTAAGCATACGACACATAGAAGTAAATGTTGTCTCTTAACAAATAACACTATTAGCTAATGAGATAATACAATAGCATAACATGGAGGACCAGGGATGTGCGACGAGCCACAACATGGAATAACATTGATGGTCTCATAACAAGGCGTTATATTACGTTATGTCTGTATGAGAAAAAGAAAAGAAAAATAATGTGTATTTCAAACATTGAACCATGTAAATCTATTCTAGTAGACCCCAAAAACATAATTATGAACGGTGAGATGAGCATATGTCCCCTTTAATGTGGTTAATTCTTCCCTTAAAAATAGCTTAATATGTCAGTGTTCTTCGCCCCCCCGATAATCATTTGTTATGCTATTCAAAAGAAGTGGTTTTTAGTTTGCAAGCTGTTGTAAAAACACTGAACTAGATAACCTTATCATGTCTGTGTGTGTGTGTGTATGTGTAACTTGCCTCTTCCTGTCCAAATTGGTCCACAGAGTCACAGTAAACTTCGCTGTCAGAGTCGCTGGTCAGGTGATGTGGGTCAGAACCGTCCCTGCCAGGATCTAGTGGGTTCAGAAGATCCTGTTAAATTCAAGCCTTTATACGTGGTCAGACGCTCCACAGCTATGCTAATAAAGCTTAGCAGATTATCTGGTCACATGACACCAACACAGACGGTAATCTAGAGTCCAGAGTCCCTTCAGATGCCCTTAGAACCGGGCTGTAGCCACAATATACACCAAGGGGGATGGGTCCCCTCCAATAGTCCTGGAGCACTAATTTGCTAGGTGCAGGTCTGGCTTGAACAGATCTAGGTAGCGCCGTCTCAAATAACTAGCAACACTGCTCAGCTTGGAAGCTAAACTAAGGAGAGAGCACTTCTCCTTAACGTCAGAGAATCAGCCAATAACTCAAAGAGGAGGCAGGATTTACCAAAACCCATTTCTTTGATCCTGGAGTGAGTCTTGGTGGAACCTCTTCTCTTCCATGGGATTCTAGATGCTAGCACATGCTACCACGTGCTACTACTAGTAGCACCTAACCCTAACCCTTCCATGGGATTCTAGATGCTACCACGTGCTACCACGTGCTACCACTAGTAGCACCTAACCCTAACCCTTCCATGGGATTCTAGATGCTAGCACATGCTACCAC
>JAODLI010035129.1:0-41129 GCA_027575585.1 Percopsis omiscomaycus | reverse complement strand
GGGGTGCTCTGAGGAGAGGAGAGGGGGTTCCCACTCACCTCTGCATGATGTTCCTGGTTCTGTTGAAGGACCTCTATGACTAACTCAGCCAGGCGGATAGTCTCCTCCAGCTTTTTGGCAGGCGTGACTAAGCGGCCTGCGTTCTCTGAGACAAGAGGATGAGGGGTGGGGAATGGATGGTTAGTCAAGCACAGAGAAGGCTACCACAGAGATCCTTCATGTTGAGGAGATCCCCTCTTTTGGATCTTTGTTTACTATGTGTCCAATTAGGTGGAAATGCAGTGCTTAAAGTGGGTTTGCACACCAAACTCAAGCAAGCAAAAGTTTCTTATAAATTTGCTTGCTCTCTTGGTCGTCTAAAGGCAGCGTATACACACATAAAATGTGTCATGGAATGCATGCACATTGTGAAAAGGTGTGACTTCTCTGTATGAGGAGCTTTGATGTGGCATATGGGCAGAAACAGCAGATTAGTCACACAGCACACACTGTAAAAGTGATCTTTAATTTCTTCATCTTATCATAAGTTAAGTAGTGAAGGAATTGTATGGTACAAGATCAACATATTATTTCTAAATTTAGAAATACACAAAAACTTTAAAGTTATAAAAGTGAATAATTTTCTTTACATTTTAAATGCAAATCCAAATGTACTTAGTATTCTAGTATTCTAGATTTCTGTTAAAATGTGTTTAAAGGTGCTTTATATATTAAGGTTATTAATATTATTAATATTATTGTTGTTATTGTATTTTTACTTATATACCTGTTACTGAGTATCACGTATTTTTATTTATGTAAGTTTATTATGCCAACATTCGCCTTATTTAAAATAAAAGCAAGTCAAGTATTCTTCACAACTGATTTGACAAACACTTTTAAAATAGTTTAAAATGCAATAAAAATGTTACAGAAAATTTTCTAATTTATACTCAGTAATAAATATTTGTATAGTGTAAGTTGGGCTGCATTTTGCATGAAGTGCTGCAAACTAATAGCTGTTTCTGTCCTCATGGTGAATATAGTGGTGAAAACTGGTTTGGCCTATGATGTGAAAACTAAAGGTAACCTACTGTATTTGAACTGACTGAAGATGATTGTGGTGGACAGTTCAATGTGGTGAAATGAGTTTGTTCAAACATTACAGCTTATGTGAAACAATGGTATATAATCGTAACATGTAACTGAATGGCTACATACATTTCAAATTAAAAGTACATAAATACCTACAGTACATAAAACAAAATTAATAAAAAAAAATGTTTATTTTATTTACAGTTGTGGTTCTTAGAGTGGGTTTCAGGGTCTCCACCAAATGAAGCATAAACCTAACTAGAATTTGATTTTTCTTGCTATTTATTATTTTTAGATGGGCCCTAACAGACTGGTAATCAGAGTCCGGGTAGCTCTTGGGTTAATTTCTTTAAGGTATAGTATATTAAACAGTTTAAAGTAGCGATGATGCAATAGCAATTAATACAAGAGATTGCGTTAGTTATAGCTATATGTTATGTGTTCAAATGCTATGAAATGTCTCTTAAATTAGGTTCATTTCAGTCGTGACAAACAATATGATATTATTAGTTACATAATTGACACTTTTCACTGGCCAAACATACAGTAAGTCAGTGTTAAGGCAGTGTGATGATGAAGGCAATAATAATGATAATTTGGGGGGTTGGGGTAGTTTTGTTTTGTTTTATGTCAACACATAAGCAAGGCTATAATTTATACACTGTAAGAGATTGTATTGCTTTACTGTCATGCATCAATTATTCAACATACAAGTGAATAATTGAATAATATTCTACAAGATCCCACAGGTTATTACCTAACTGCAAATTAGGTAACTAAATAAATGGAATGATGAAGTAATGTGACCTGTGTCACCACATTTGTATTGATATAAAGTAATACAATCTCAGAAAAACGTTCACTAATAGAACGCTTGTTTGCATGCCAAAACATTTTCAGAGTTTCAGTGTGTCAGTAAATATACGATGTAGTTAGAATTAATGCTGCATGCATATTTTAATGTAGTGAAAGATAACGGTGTGTGTGTGTGTGTGCCCACGTGTGTGTGTGTGTGTGTGCGCGCGCGTGTGTGTGTAGGCATGTATTATACAGGTGTGAGAGCTTGCATGTGCACTGTGGCGTGGCCACAAGTTAAACATGGGTTCACCTGGATCCTTTTGATCCTTTTGACCTTTCTCAACTTCGGCGAGAAAAAGAGAGAGAGAAGATAAACAGGAGATATTTAGATTTGACACAGTCTAGGGATGTTTTCGCGTCACAAGGGTGAGCTTAGTAGTTATTCATCGCATCAATAACCCTTTGAAAGATTCTGCCGGAACGTTTTCAGCTCCCGGGAGTGCAGTTTCTAGGTGACAGCCAAACATCACACAGACACACAGTA
This sequence comes from Percopsis omiscomaycus, assembly GCA_027575585.1. Lineage (NCBI taxonomy): Eukaryota > Metazoa > Chordata > Actinopteri > Percopsiformes > Percopsidae > Percopsis > Percopsis omiscomaycus. The sequence goes on along the minus strand of JAODLI010035129.1, from coordinate 38,713 downwards.
AGAAAAGAGACACTAAAACAGTAGCCTGTAAAAAATCTGAAAATAAAAAGTGACAAGATGTTTTTCAACAAACAAACAAGGTTAGACCGCCAAGAAAACATGTTAGACATTCAACAGCCGCAGGGAGCAAAGACACGATGACAGAACATGACCGGACTTGACTTGAGTTGAACTGAGGCAAGACACAGAAACAGTTTAATGCATATATACCCTCCTCTGCCCTACTATGGAGCAACTCTTAGTGTCAAAATAAAAGCGCACCTGTCCTGCGCAGCCACAAACACATGACCACACCAGATGACCAGAGGAAATAACAATGTAAGCAATGTAAAAATGCATTCAAGTCGAAGGAATGGGTATCCAACCAAAACAAAGAAGCTCTACTACACACCCGACCGCTCATTCATGTCCGTCACAATCAGATGGTGCTGGGGAAAAAAAAAAAAACTCCCCGATTGATTCGTGATGGTGCTTGGATCTCCCGGCTGTCGCCCGCCCCACTCACTCTGACAGACAAGAGCCACGGATAAAAATAGAATGACGGTAACGACGTCTCCGAGGAGAGGTATTGGAAGGGAGGATGAGGTGAAGGGGTGCATAATGGGAGTTGGGGGGGGATGATGATGAAGGTACTCACGGATGGTTAAATCCATCACTTGTGACGCCAAGCAGTAGACAGGATGCTCATACATTTCCCTCTTTTTCCCTATAAAAGAGGATGGGGCATGCAAGAGGGTGGGGTCAGAGGTGGTAAGGCTGGAGGTCAAAGGCTGATGGGATTGGAAGAGGGCTCTCCGGGTGAATGTTGAATTGTTGGGTTTGGCGGGAGGCCCAATAGAAAAGTCACACATTGACAAGGCTTCGTTTTGAACCAGGTCATCACAAGGACAGAGGGAGGGAGGGGAGGTAAATTCGTATGGCATGGCAAGATAGTAAGGTTGAAAACCTTAGCATCCTCCTTAGCATCCTAAGGGATTTCTTTCCAGGCATAAACCACTGCAGTCTATTTGATATGAAGGTGTCCGGTGCAATACAGTGCCCTTTAATGGGTGTTCCACTGATAGAACAGACAAATAGGGAGCTTAAGTGTTGTCAAAACATCCCTTAGCATTTTAACTGCTGCTAGCATAAAATTACCATTCATATTTCTTAAAGGAAATTCCATTAATCTCCCAAATAAGGTCTGTTTATAACTTTGAAAACTGTCAGATGATAGGCCTGCCATCACTGTAAATTTTGAAGCCAGAGATTTGGTCCCTATTAGCCTATTGCTAATGAGAAGCTAACCGTCGCAATGTTGAAAATTAGATTGAGCCAAGATGAATCACATTCCTGTAATGTTGCCAACATGCTACAGTACACAACAGTGTGGATAATGTAGTTCACAGCCTTACGACCATTAGTTTCTCATTAGCTTCTCATTAGCAATAAGCTTATTGCATAGTAATATGCTTATTTAGGCGACATGATTTCCGATGGGGGATATAAATGGGCATTTTATGCAAGGTTCCAATGGGGGGAATGCTAGGAGGCGTGTGCTTAAAGTGACGTCAAATTTAGGCTCTCTATTGGAGGTAAGAGTAAAACATTTACCCTATCTTTAGCTTTCCTGCTATTAACTTTGTGCCGCTTCTCAGTGCAAGGTTCAGTAAGTAATCCATGCCAATAAAGAAAGACCTTGTCAATACATCTGAAAGCACATGCAGGTGACCGATGCTGGTTTGATGTTTCAACTCCAGCATTCATTTTGCATTGACTCAAAAGCTGCTTATCACAGTGGTTGAATAAAGTGAGAACTGTGGCGAAGCCAACAGCTGCAGTAAGGGGAGAAAAAAGAGAGAAGGAAGAAAAAGACAGTGGTCTTAAGAAATAAAGATAGGACAGTGGTGACAAGAAGGTGTAAACAAAGGTAAGGGGTCGAGTTAGCTGGTGGAATCAGACAGGTTAAGAAGGGAATAGGAGTTTGCATCGACGGAAAGATTGGCGCCAGAGAGAACATTCAGTGAAGCCAGACTTATGGTCTGGTCATTCTAGGCCAGAGGCCAGGATGCTTAACAGCTTAGATAGGTAGGGCACAATAAAGAGGCCAGCACATCAACAGGTTTCAGGGCTTTGGATTTGAATGCATTTTTACTCACACACCTCTACACATAAGCCAACTTGACCTACAGAACACCACAGAGCTAAAGCAGGCCTGTAACAAAGGAGAGAGTTATTGGACCGAGAGACAGAAAAACTGTCAACCGACAACCTGTCACAAACAATCTGGGATGTTACAAATACTCTTGGATACAGACACAAATATATTGTATGCCAAATAATTTCACCATGTGTAAATATGTACAATGAAATATATTGACTTGAAAACAAAAACTTTAGGGGCAATGTTTTTTGTTTTAAAACAATGAGCCTTATCCCAGGCAACAATTAGATGAGTTTAACATTTTAAACTAAGTAAAAAAACAAAACATGAAGTGTTATCCATATGAACAGCGGAATTATTTTGCACATCAAATACCAAAGTTTTACAATTCTCATATACATGTCAGAAACAATTCTACACCAATTCTCCCCAGCAGCTATTTTGTGGCTGTAGTTTCCTAACTGTTAGTGGTCGTCAGCATGCATCTGTGTGATTACCTTCGATTTTAGCGTATTCTGTAATCCGCTGGTAGTTCATCTGAGCAGCTTGCTCCAAACATTTGCGGATCACTCCTTTCACTTCTTCTTGTGGAACGGGTGTCACAATATCTTTCATCAGGACCTACAGGAAATTAAATCAGTTGTAAGGTAATGCCTTAAGGTAATGCCTTTGTATCATATTATGATTGCATGGACTATAAAAAGTTGTTTTACAAACCCTCTCAAGCAATGATAAAGTGGCCTTTAATGCACCCTCAGGACGACCGAAGGGAAAACAGTATCTACAAAGCAAAGTGTACGACAATTAAATAGGACCTAAAAATATCAGCAGCAAAATTTAAGACGTGAGAATATCTACAGTGTTAGCAATAGTAATCACCTGAAATGTATAATCTGGTTTTCCAGTATCACACGCAACCGCTCTTTGATTTCTTCAAAGCGTTCTTTCTCGTCCACTTTTACAGTGCTCAACCCGTCTGGCCTAAGAAATGCATTCCAAAAATACATTTATTTACCCAAATGAACTTCTGCAACGCTGAAAACTGCTTGCAATTTTAATGTTTGACTTGCATTCCCTTTTTTATATCAAACATCAAAACAAACAATGTCTCACCTGCATAGCTCTTGGATGAGCAGAATTTTAGAATCCCTTTTTAAGTTTGTGTGCCTTTATAGATTCAGTGCCAGGTTCTGAGATTTACGGGATGTTTGGTGACAATGGGTTCTCACAACCTCTAGTAACTTCTGACCTCTCTGACTTTAGAGGATGCATAGGATGATGAATAGCATGGATGATGTGAGACAAAGGATAAACAAAAAGAAAAACGGAAACAATAATAATAAAAAAATGTACATATTAACATCATGCAGTATAACATAACAAAAACATAACGGATAAGACAAAAACAGAAAGTGGACAGAAAAAATAATAAGACTACAATATGATAGATGATTACGCCATTTCACAAGACACCTGGAAGGTTACTGTCATTTGAAAGGGACACTCCCCGATCTGTATCTGGAATGACCCTTGGGGTTGAAACCTGCAGTATAACATTGTTGTTTTGGTTTGAAACTACTAGACAGCATTCCCCTCCCACACCAGAGTGCTGAGTGGCCTTTGTGGTTGCATAAATCAACAGTGAGCTATGGCAGAAATGTAGGGCTCTGGGAGTGCTATAATGCAATTGAGTGTACCATTTCTTTCCTTCTCATAACGGATAACGGTTTATGTTCTGCAACCATGTTCATCCTGCTCCTATCTAACCAACCCACAGGTACTATCATCTTAGCTAAAAGAATGAATTGCATTTGCTTCAACCATTGTTAGTGCTACACAGTCATAGTTCAGCGTCAGATATTTCCGCCATTAAATAGGAATGTCAATTTAAATGGGATTAAAGCACACCTGTTCCCATGCACATGGGAGGCGCAAAAAGCGAAGCTGTAATGTAGAAGAGTGGGGTCGATCATCGCCCCATTGTCTGCTCTCTCCAGTAGATCGCGTAGATAACAGAGATGTCTGTGGCAACCTCGGACCCCATTCCGGGCACAGTACTCATCCAGGACGAACACCTGGCCCGGGCTGAACCATCCCTGTGCGCCACAAAGAAGTGTTAATGAATTAAAGTGGTAGTGTTATAATTTGTCCACAAGGGGCAGGGTTAACCTTATGCGACACTGCATGGTGCGCGGGCATGCCCTTTTCCACCAAGGCAGTTTGAGGGCTGGTTCGGAGCCGGTGCCTAAATACGAACCAGTTCTTCGCATTTCAACAGCAAAAGCACCGGCTCTCGGTCAGGAAAACTGGTCCCAGAGCAACTCTTGGCTGGTCTAGAACCAAGAACTGCTTACGTCAGGGGCTGGGGGGAGGATTATCATGACTGACCAAACACTTTGTGACCGCCATTTTTTTTAGAAACAGAGCTTCAGCATGAACGTAAAATCTAAACAACAGTGGCCCGAGAAGGAGACACTGTGTTCCTCGACAGAAATACAAAATAAGCTCAGTCCTCCGTGATAGACCGGCGTGCCAATTTACCGGGGCCTTGATCTCGGCAACAGCCGTGCTTGAAGCAATGGTGGATGATACGCTGTTGCAAAGTTACACTCATGCTGGTAATGCTGGTATTTTTCAAATGTTTTGTTTTGTTGCCAGCCAGCTATGTGTTTCTTAGTTATTGCTGTTTAGCAGTGAGCTACTAATTTCTCACATTGATGTTACATTAATGTAGCTATGCTTGCTTGGGCTGTTAGCTGACCAACAGCTAGCTATGGGTTAAAGTGCAAATTTGTTAAAGGGCAAGTTGGTTTTTTAAAGCATTGTTCTCTTGTATTTGTTGTTTAGAGTTGTCTGCCATCGATGCTGAAGCGGAGCTGCCCCCACCATTGGACTGCACCTCGCCTACACCATCAAGCACCATCAGGAGCTGAAAGCTCTTCGTCCTCATCTAAACAGGGTAAGCTTTGTTGTGCTAGGTATATACTGTAGTAGTCTGTCACACCAGACCTACGCAAACATTGAGATATATTTATATTACCATCAGGCTCTGGCATCTGACTTTCTTACTCTATATATCTAGTGTATTAATTAGCACTGATCATACTGCTCTACTGTATATGTCCTAGCATACTCATCACCCCTTATTGTCTATTTATTTATACTTCCATAGTAAAAACATTTGATAAAAGAACAGTAAAGTGCAGAGTGATGAACATATATGGAAGTATAAATAAATAGACAATGTTCATCACTCTGCACTTTACTGTTCTTTTATCTAATGGTTTTATTAGCTGGACATTGAATTATTTTTGTCGAGCCCCTTTGAATCCATGCGGAAAGCCTTTTTACCTTCATTCCCTGCACAAAACAATTATTTGCAATGGCACGACTGCACAATGAAGATCTGTGTTAACTGTTACACACACAGGGAAACGCAGCAGCGCACAAACATGCAAAATATTACAAATAAAAAGATTACAAATGTGAAATATTATCATTGTGTACATCAAGATATTTTATCCTGCTGGAATCCTGCTGTCGCCATAGATGGTCTGCTGGGAGATGACACTCTGATTGGTTTATTGCATGTTCTACCCAACACACACTCATGAATAATCAAGAGACAAGTACAACCTTTTTGAGCCATGCTTCTAGCGCTGTGACCATTTTTTCTGCCGTTAAACTAGCAAAAGTGGATTTAGACACGCTCTAAATGCACTTGTGCCATGCAGAGTCGTGCACTTAGATCATTAAAATAGGGCCCTAATTGTGTTCAGATATTATGAATATTATGAATCTACATATAACTGTACCTGGAAACAGCCTTCCCCAAAAGCGTGAGGTTTTAAAATACTTGGATCAAGTAGTAAATCTTACACTGTAAACATCTTCTCGGGATAATTATTTGGAGCTATGCTGCAAATTTGCAGATGTCAGCAACAACCATATAAAGACCAACAATAAAGACTTGTCACTTGTCCCGCTCGGAAAGTTGCAACAAAACAGACATAGGGAAACATAGACAAATATAAACACACAGTAGATGTCAATCAAGCAGGGTCTGTACACCCCACACAGTTCTGAGAAGCAGCCTAATCAGCCACATTAACGCAATACTCCTTCCTTTACAAGCCCTTTAAATCTCCATGAAATATCTTGGCATACTGGCAGCATCATCTGATCATGGTTATCAACCCTTCTAATCAGCCCTTTCTGTATGCCAGTATATTTCCTGCCACCGACGGGTAGGTAGATTAGCGGTATATTGACGGTACATTGGCTGTAAATTGCCAGTAGATTTGCGATACATAGGCGGGAAATAACTTTTATCAAAGGGATTTAAAGCTATGCTGTTGGTTTCACTTGAGCTTGGGAAAACCAATTACAAGACTAATAGCAATTAAAAGTTAATAATTTACGACAGAATGTTATCATATGCAGCCTTAACTTTTGTGTTAAACAAGTAGATCAACATCAGAGCAAACAAGGCACTTACCAGGCAGCAAAAGGTGTCATTAAGCCTGTGGTCCAGCGTCAGTCGCTGTACCATTTCAAACAGCGAGGCGTGGTCAAAGCTACAGGGATTAGCGGAGATAAACTCATCCATGCCGTGTTTCTGAGCTCTGTCCGCGTCTATCCGGTCAATAGCACAAGAGAAGGACATGATTCAGAGGAAAGATCAGTAAGGTCAGGTAAAGAGCATGTCTATGCTTGTCACCGCACAGAAACACAAGGGAACTTCTACGGCTACATCTAGGGCAAATTATAAACACTTACAGCCTACATTGTCAACTTGCATTGTGTCAGACAATAAATAGGCCTGATGTGCTGAGGGATGGGATCCAGTCGATTTGAAGTTTAGCTCAGTGGGGCAGGTGCATTACAATATACAGTATGTGCATGCATGCATCCATTTTTTTTTCACTCCTATCAATGTTTTACAGGAACTATGTATGTCTACAAATCAAAAATATGGTTAGCAGAGTGCTGGTAAGAGTAATAAAATAGGTTAATTAATTTCATGTTCAATAGATTCTGCCATTCGTGTTTGGTGAATGTCACTCATTTCCTGACAAATGTTGGGATGTGCGCTGGGTCAAAAAAAGACACAAATAGGAGAAAAGTGCGGTTTAAGATTTATCTGAATATGTTGCGTAATTTGTTAAAAAACGTCAAGACATGAGCACAATAAATTATTTTTCTCAGCAATTGTTTTGTTTCTCTGGTTCTTGTAATGTCTTTTATCTTTTCATATTTTCAACATCACTTTTGTGAACATTGTAACTGTAATGCGTAATTTAGTATGCGGACACCTCAATAGCACTATAATATTTGTCAAATAATAAAACAACAAAACAGATAGGCAATGAAAAAAATCATGAAATATAGTGTTTTCATGAAACATTTATCTAATAGGGGGGAAAATGCAGTTGATAACATTTGCAACATTCACCATAAAGTCTTGTGCTACCTTCTGGAAATAACAAAGCCGTCAACGATAAAATGATTGGAACAAAGATGACTCAAAATAGAGAGAGGATGCATTTAATGTCCTCTGTCTGAGTGACGGGTGTCATGTCCGTGTGGCACTGAGTGATGACAATTCAGGGGTTAAGGGTGGTAAGTAGAGGGCTACGCTTGGCAGGTCGGGGGTACCAAATAGAGCACAACTGTCAACAACACTGACATATATCCACCTCCAGGGCAGTGAGAGGGTGTAGGAAGTGCTCTATTGGTCAAGATATACATTCACTGGTTCTTGCCATAAGGGATTTATACGATGTGGGCGAGGAAAAGTGATTGACTAGGGCCTAGGGGGACAAGACAGCAAGATTCATGGGTATCGCCATGGTAAGAGGTAAACAATAAACCCACGGGATAGTGGATAGTTGTCGTGCTGTGCCCAGTGCTGGCTGAAAACATGAAGGATGAAGAAAGATCTGGTTGGTTGAAGAATACAACAAGAAAGGGGTTCGAAAAGTGTTGTTGGAAAGTGACGACCACATTGACGATGCTCTTGTGGGCTTAAGTAGAAAACAGGAAATGATATGGGTATGAGGGTTTGGCTGGGCCGGTGAGAGAACGTCCAAAGAGTGGAAAAGAGCGTGCCTGACGTCTTCTTTGTTTTATAAATGGGAACATAAAGTGTCAATTGAAAATAGAAATATTACTAGGACAACATTATCATATCTTGTCAAAACATATTAGCAATGACTTCATGTGTAATAAAGGCAAGATGAGTTAACTGAAGACCGGATTTTCAGAGTGAATAAGCAAGTTCTTTGGCATACATTTATACACTACCACATGCTGAACAGTGTGACCTTTCATTGTGCTTTTAAATGTCATGCACATCTGCAGAGCCATTTACAATTGTGGACTTTTATCTTTTTTGGCATTCCTTTTTTTTCTCTACGCATTTGCAAGTTGACAATACTTGAATATGTTGCAGTGTATTCATGAACTCTACAGATCACACTAACAGGCATACCACTACTATAGTACTCTAATAGGGTAGCAATACAACTTGGTGCAAGTACATGGGTATATAGCATGAAGCCGACAGAGGCAAAACTGTATCATTCTCTGGGGGGATGGTAAAAAAATGAAAAACAGATCCTGTAAATCCATTAACGTAATGGACACATGACACAGGTGTTCTCCTATTCAGGCAAAGGGCAGTCAAAATAACTGAAAATGGATCTCTCTCATTTGGAGATGTGACAGCTGGTCTAGCCTCCATCTACAAGCCCATCTACTCAGGGGGGAATGTTCCGGAGTATTTTACTGGAAGAAGGGGTGGCGTTAGCTACCTCTTGTCTTTGGCATTCAGAATACTCCGCGTACATATTTGCCAACTCTCGTGACGAGAAGATAAAAGAAAAAGAAATGAAAGCAGTTGATCCCTCAGAGGTAAAGCATGTGTCAAGTGTCGAAACAAACTTTGCCCAAATAGTAAAATCAAATATTTCACTGTTTCACAAACTGCTGTAGGGATTAATGCCGTCACAAAATTCATTACCATTATTAATTTATAACTGTAGGCCATTTCAAGCTAAATAAAACCCTATTAATATAATAATATTAATAATTGAATTAACAAAATTCTAACTTACTTTCTTTGTCTATAGGTTTGTGTTTCAAAGTGCATAACATTTTATTTTTCATTTTTTGTGCTTTACCGTGAGGGGTCCTGTCACTAATATGAATAAAGAAGAGAGAAGGCAATTATGCATTTATAACTATATACATTTCTACGATTGCTGAGTCAAATCATAAATCTAGGAATAAAAATACATGCATCCTAAAATTGGCAAGATTTAATTCTAACACTTCTATCCCTAAAATGGAGGTTGTCAAAAAAAGTAATCAACTAATATCTAAAACATGAAGCGAGACTTGGGAGGAGAGGAGAAAGGGGGGATAGAGAGAGAAAGAAAGCACGTTGCATTTGTCAGATAATCGGCGGGGATTATCTGAGCTGTGCCGGCTAACAGGGAAGCACTTACCCTTGAGTCCAGCTAGAAGACAGCAGGGTAAGAAGGGACAAACCAGAATAACATAAAGACTAGCAATACGGCTGGAGGAGAGCAATCACGAGAGACCCTGACCTACATAGGCTAGCAGCTGCATTACTCAAGAAGGGTACAAGCAAAGCATGAGGAAGAAAACACAACTGAAAAAACAACAACCTATACCAACATGAACGTTTCTGGGTGGTGGTTGATGGGTGGTGTGTGAGCACACATGAGGGTGTGTGAACTTGACAGAGAAAGAGAGAGCGCGAGAAGGAGAGAAAGACAGAAGGAGATCATTTTACTTCACTGCAGTCGACAGAGTCTGGATTCTGTCAAGTGCTTCTTTATTTCAAGAGCTTCATTGGAAGTACTGTAACTTTGTGTCACACTGAATGTGCAGCTTTTGAAAGAGACTACATAAACTTACCCCGTCAAATCAACACCAATTTCCAGTTTTGCCACTTTTAATGAAAAAATCTATGACGGTTAAAGTGAAATATAACCGGATATCTCTGATTGACAAAACTAATTATAGTATGCATTGTTTACTTTAATTCTGTAAACTCTATTAGATATGATTACTATTTACATTATTAGTGTTTTACAGCACAATTGTTAGTAGTGCTTAAAGGTACAATCCTCAATTTGTTCCTAAAATTACCCTAGTGGATGAAACCAGCATTATAAGACGCTGTTTTGATTTGAAAGTCTGAAAGTACATGCCATTCCCACAACTGAGTACTGCGTGTATTGCACTCCTTCCCCTAAAGCACTATAGGCTCAAACTGTTCTCTACAGTCACCCACACTTTTGTAAACAGTGAGCTGGCATAGAAATGTGGGGTTCTGGTGGCACTATAATGTAATCGACAAGTGTAACTTTAAAGACACTTTATTGAAGGTTTATTGAAGCTTATATGTTTATTAATTAATATAAATTGGAATGTTAACTTGTATGAAGTTAGGTTTCAATTAGACCCAATTTTGTTGCTCAGCCAAGAGGGGAGATGAGTCCCCTCCCTGCCTCCTATTAAAGTGTTCCCAGGCTGTTCATAGTATCTTAGATTCCATCAGCCCACTGCAGCGGAGTAAGGAGGTATGTGTGTGTGTATGTTGAGAGGACCCAGTGCCATTCAAGACCACCAGGGGGTGAAACATGTATGCGTGATGTTTCAGGGAGGGGTGTTGGGGGTTGTGGGTTGGGGGTGGGGTTGGGGGGGGGGGGGGGCGGGTCTGTGCCACTGTGAGGAGGCTTTGAATGGCAACAGCTGGCATCAGGGGGAGTCAACTAACCACAAGAACGATAACATACTGGACAAAAAAACAAATAAATCAATGGAGAAACAGAGTTTATGTGAATAACGGACCCAGTTAAGGGTGTAGCTGACACTGACCCTAATAAGTCCCTCTATAATAGGTATTAATCGTAAATAATAACCTCACAATTTTAGTGGATATCCAATGTGAATAATGTATGGGAAAATCAGCCCACTACAGCCCGGCTAGAAAAAAACATTCTTTAGAGATGGAAAAATTTGTTTTTAATTAATTAGTCAATTATTGAGTCATGATGCACACAAAAGGTTTATCTTGTTCTTTTTTTCTTTTTTATTGAATAGCAGGATCTATTATTGTGGAGTGTTTATTGTGGCAATACATATGATAGGTCTATGTTAGTGTAATCACTTAAGTTTGTTTGGTCTTTTTGCATAGAATGAGACGTAGCACATACAGTAGGTCACTACAGTAGGTCACTGTAGGTCAATTGCAAGCCGAATGACAGTACCTTTACAAATAAACCTTGTCGGTAGAAAAACAGTTCTTGAAGTCTTAATGAGGGGAAGACGACGGGAAAGACAGTTACAACAGAAGGTGGTACAGATGCCACACTTCTCCAGATAGTCTTACCTTCACTTTGCTACCTGACCTGTTGGCTGCCTTGGCATGTATGCAAAGTGACAGAATGGTTATAACTACAGAGAAGTCTGACTAGGCTGCATTGACAACGTCTGATATTCAAAAAGTCAGTAGTTCTCTAGAGCTGTCAATAACACTAGATAGGCCCATGGTTAGAGCATAGGTTCACTTTTTTCAAGCCAGACCTTATTCAAATGTTGATTTCCCAGCATTTATAATAGTGCGTACCACAACCTCACTGATAGGTTTTGAGTTGAGCTTAACTTTTACCTAAAGCCATCAGACTAATGAACAGCTGACAGGGCTACTCACTGTATATACACCGAACATACAGTCGCCACTTTATTTACACCTGCAGTAACTTTATCACAACTGCCACCTTATTGTTACTTTTATTTTATTGATTTAATTAATATATATACACTTTTTTTTGTCTAGTGAGTCTAGTGTGCTATACAACTGAGCATTTCATTACCATTCATACATTGGATGCTGCTTCTATGTCTGTGTCTTCTATAAACGAAATCAAACAGATTGCTAGCATTAGGTTCAGTAGGTTACTTCCCTTTTATAACTTCCTAGCTGTGTTCGAAATCATTCTGTATTTGCTACATAGTACACTAAACTGAATTGCCAACATTTTATTTAAGTGTCCGAATTCGCTACACTAGATACCGAAGTGCACTCAAAAATGATTGAAATGCAATGAAAAATGTAGTGTACATATCAATTCCACAATGCACTGCTTCGCCTCTGCTCGTGCAGGCTTCCTGCAGTAGATAATGAAGATGAAGTCGCTGCATCTCATTATTAACATGTATACATCTCATGTTTCTCAAGCAAATCATTCGCCCGCCAACAGACTTTTTATTAATTACACGTAGCATCTACAGTATGTTAGCGTAACCAGTCAATACAAAATCAACGTTTGACAATTTAATTAAATCTGTATTTTTTTATTGAACTGGTTCTCAAGCAAGCAGATAACCACAGTTCAATAAATAGAAATATATATAACAACACATTTCACTACTATATATTTTAATTTATGGCTACGTCTGTTAATGGCAAAAAACGTGTCAGAATTCTAAATGTATTACACCCTAAACGGTTTTTCAAGTAAAAAAAACTGAGGATCCACTTACCACTACAAAAGGTAAGAGGTAAAAAGGAACATAATTACAACACTCAGAGTTTCAGTCAGCAAAAGGATTCAGGAACAAAAAAAGGAAACTAGAGCACATAGTAGCATGTCAAGACCAACTACCAACTGAACAAACTGAGGTGAAATAAATAGGCTTGCAAAATGGCCTCCTGTAACTTTCACCAGCAAAAAAAATTAAATAAAGTGCTTGAGTTTTCATTTAACACCGGTTAAAAACCTATGTTTGCAATTACCTGGTTGGTTTGAATAAATACTGTTATTTAAAATGTAACTTGGTTGTGATTTTCCCCTTTTTGCATGCAAGTTTAAAGTTGTATAATGTACAATATAAACCACTAATGAATATAAACAAGAAAGTTTTAATATAGACATATGTTGCAGGGACTACTAGAATCATCATACTGGTGTGATTATATGCATCAAAGCGTTAAATCGAGCATTAATGAAGTGCTTTATTTCAAAATATCAAGATATATATTGTGTATCGCGATATAGCCTAAAAATATCTCGATATTAATTATAGGCCATATTGCCCAACCCTACTATAAATGAAGGGAAACATTTTAATGGTCTGGGTTGAAAAAAGTCAACCTATCCTTTAATTCAGGAGCACATACATATCGGACTGTGTCAGTTCATTTATGCTCCGGAAGGGGCACAAAATGTTGAATGACCCAAACCACCCTCTTTATAAATACTTCAACCCCCTTCCTTCTGGCCGCAGGTATAGACTACCCATGTGCAGAAAGGCCAGCTATGGTAGGAGTTTTGTTCCTATGGCTATACGAACATTAAACATGTGATGTCAGATGGATTGTTGTATGATGAGCCTGATGTCCTTCTCCCCTCAATGCCTGTGATTGTTTATGATGATCTATATGTATGGTGTTGTTATGTTTTTGTACACACCCACTGTGGAAACAAATTTCCTTTTTGAGGACCAATAAATTATCTATCTATACAGTACTAGTGCTGTCCATACAAAATTAAATCCAACAATCTTGAATGTTTGGTCACCTATTTAATCAGTAAATTGCAGTACATTGTCACTTTTATTATTTAATTCATTATATTTTAGCTTTTAGTCTGGTTATGAGTTATAAAGTTATGAAGTATAAAACAAACTGTCGCACAGAACTGCATCTTTAAACGCTGTGGAACTCGTGATAATGAGTGGGGGTCCAAGGATGCTAGGGGGTTCTGTGAGAAAATAAGGCATGTGTGTGCGTGCTTGTGTGTTAGTTCTAGCAGCACGTTTGTGACTGCAGTGTGGAATGTATGGCGTGAGACATTAATGGGTTATAGCATTTACTGGTTTGAGGATGAAATCTGCTGTCTGCCTATCTAGCAGTGTTGTTTGAGATTACTTACAGAACTGAGAAATAGGGGCATCCATTTGGGCTGAAGCGCCCCCTTTAGAGTTGAGTTTCTGCACCTGAGTGGGTGGGACAGGCTTGTGGGACTGGCCAGTGGCTCGGTACATGGCCTGTACCCACAGGATGCGGTCCTGTTCATCGTCACTGGCAAATATGACAGTGTCGCCTTCCTTCACAGCGTTGAAGAAAGCCCTGCCACCATCCAAGCCTAGAGGGAGGAGGATTTGAGTACATGATGGATTTAACTTCCTATGTTTGCATTATGTGTGTGTGTATGTGTGTGCATGCTATCCCACCTGGCTGGGGGTCAGTGTAATCTACAGTGTACCCATCCAACTGTAGAAGCTCCTGTGGTTCAGATTTCTTCTCCCTGTAGCTGCACATGGCAAATGTGTACTGGCTTACCTACAACACAAATTGCAAAGCCATCATCAACCAAACCATTTGCATTGTGTATAATTCAAGGCTTTGGCAGTATACACTGTAACCTCAAGTCCATGAATAATCAAATTTCGTTAATAGAATTTGGTAATTTTACACACACATATAATGTTTCCCAAAGGAACAGTACATCAGTCAAGATCAGTGGAATCAGTATGTTTAAAGAAATCATTAAACCTGACTTAACAACCATCTTGTGTAACTAAGACCAACTGATTAACTACTACAACTGATAGTTTCCTGTTTTGTTTTTTTGCGGGAGATAACCCACCTGCACCAGGACAAAGAAGCGCTTTTTCCAGCGTTTCCAAACGTTCTTCCCGAACGCCCACAGATACCTGTCAAAAAACATTGGGCAAAAACAAAGACAAACCATTTCTTACTTAGAAACAGCTCATTGGTATAGTATAAACAACAACTACAATACTTTTAATTAATATAATATAGACTAAAAAAATGTTTTGCATAATAAATGTGTGTGGTGTTTAATGTTTGCAATCCATTTAGAAACCTTCAAACACACACATCCATACACCAGGGGGAGTAGTACACTTCACAGTATTTTTCCATGGTAGTGACTGGAAATTAGGTCAAGGAGCTGAGGAGGAGGCTGGTCTTCTACCAGAGCTGCATAGACTACTCCACTAGCATGGTGAGGCTTACCCACAGTGTTTCATATTCTGGGGCTTGTCCATGCGGATGGCCAGCTTGATTTTAAGATCATGATCTGGGCAGGCCTTGGTCAGCGCCATCTTATGCAGCTCCGACTGTTTGGGGCTGTTAGGAGTTGGGTGAAGGACGACCTATAGCCAAGCAAAACAATTGTAAAAAATAATTTTCATTATACAGTATATATATATATATTTATTTATTAGATTTTTATTTTATTTTGTAAAGGTACCATCCTCGATTGGGTACAGAATCACAAATTCCTTCCCCCGTTCACTGTTTTGAAAACACAAATGTCCACGGAAGTGTGAGTGGCTGTACAAAGAGGGGTAGAGCATGGCGTGGAGCTGTGTACGGTGATGAGTAGAGAGGAGTGTGAAACCCCCAGCACTCAGGTGTGGAAGCATGCGCTTCAAACCAAAACAACAGTGTTTCTGTAATACTGGTTTCAACCACAGGGTTGCACTGATTGACCAGCCGGTGACCGGATTTGGCCAGTTTTCACCTTGACAGGCGCTGATTTCAGTTTAAATATAGCCAGTTATGTGCTACATTTACATGGATGCAGCATGCATGCGCTGCAGTGACGTTCACGTGCCCAGTAGCTGACTTCTCATCTAGCTCAGTAGGCTAGGACTGTAACTAGTTCTCATGGTAGCCTACACTGATGTCTGAAAAATGTCTGCACTGTCCAAGGGCGAGGAAAATCGGAATCGTCCAGGATCGAAATCGGCTGGTCAGGCTTTAAAAATAATCGTGATTGGAATCAGCCAAGAATAGCCCAATTGTGAATCCCTAGGCAATTCCAGGAAAAAAAAATCAAGGAGTGTCCTTTTAATGGTACATAACAATGCTCAAATTGTTAATGTGAGCTGCCTGTGTCAAGTGTATCTTACAGTCTACTGGTAGGAGTGTCTTCAATCTGCTTTTGTTCAACATCTCAGAAGGTCAATATTACTAATCAGCGTGCACAGTGCTTTGGTTCCATTAACTATTAATTGTCCACTAGCAGACCTCTGTGTGTATGTGGTTTTATTTGTTGTAGCATTTTATGGGTGCTTTTGTTTAATGCGTGTGCCCGTGTGTGTGCGATGTTTGAGAGTGTGCCTGTAAAACGGCAGTAGGGTGAGTCAGGAGGAGCTGAGCAGTGCTTTGCTCTTCCTCACTAATCTTGCTGTGCTGAGTTTAAGAGCTTTGAGGAAGCCTTCCGGCCTCCCTCCAGCACTACTGCAGTGGGAGATCAAAGAGCACTGTCACAGCCAAGGTCGCTGCCACTACAGAAATGTGTCTGCCCCCCACGCACCCTAAACACACACAGGAGCATCACCTCTTGTCACCAGGGATGGGAGGGGGGAAAAATCGCAGCAAGGTATAAAGATTTGGAGGATTTTAATATTGTCACACTGCATCAATTCATAATTTATACAGCTGTTTTTTCACTATACACCCTATAGCAACTGTTTTGTAATTTACTTTAGTGTTTCGTTTGTAGTTTTCGTTTTCGTTTCTTTTGACAATCATCAGGATAAGTTATCTATGGATTTCGGAAAGATTTTGAGGAAACAAGGACATATAAATTATAGTAGAATTGAACTTCTGTTAAACCCCTGGCTCTGTAGCAGTGTTAACACTGACATTCAGCAAAAAATAATCCATTGGACCGGAACTGTATCAGCATTTTAATCCGTAACTGAACAACAAACTGGAGTAACTTGAGAATACAAACAACCAGTAGAGATGAAGTTTTTGAGACAAAATTGAAGGGAATGGCGGATAAATAACTGTGAGTTGCCGGTTCAGCACCTACCTAGAATAGGGAGTTCATTTATGGTGAATGTGAGCCAAAGGACTTCATATTGAGGTAAGCTACAGAGTCAAGAGGTTAACCAAAAGTTATGTATCCAAACTGAAAATTAGGGTTTCATAAATAAGTGGGGTACATACTGTATGTATGTCGTGTGATCTGGTCCAAAAATGAGACCTCGGGGAGTCATTCACCCAACCTGAGCGGCGTCTCACACTGCTACTGATTGGCCGGCGTGAGGAACTGATAGGCCGGCGGTAAAGTCGGACACTCACTCACCTTAGCAGGAGACTCATTTCCATTAACTGGCAAATCATTCTCCTAGCCAAGCTATGCACTGCTTTCTCCACTCACTATCCCAGTCACTGACTCTCCTAGGCAAGCGACTCACTCGCCTCGCCCGACTATCCACTGTTTTGCTAAGTCCTGGCCCTCATGCCATCCTGATGGAATCTGCCTCATGCTACCAGTAGTGACAAAGGCACTAGCAAAATGCTAAACTAAAGAAGAATCAGTCAGGAAGGATAAGGAGAGAGCAATTGTCTGTCACCTGCAAAATCCTTCCCTTTTTGGTTGTCTAGCTGTTGTCTCTCCAGTGCACCTGTTGGCACATTCATTTGCACCAAAACAGGTGACATTGATTCACAATCGCTTATGCTTCCTAACTGGACAGATTGATATGCCTGAAGTTTAAGTGACGTGGTGTTATACTGGGATGATTATTACGTGTTCTCTTATTTTATTTTTAGCAGTGTATTTCATGTTGCACCTTGGTCAATGAGAAATAACATTTTGTTCAATTAGATTAGACTAAAATGAATCTAATACCTCTGTCACTGCAGATACAGGAAGCACATACTGAATCCTTATTCATTTGAATATTAAAATATAAAAATTCCTAAAAACTAAAATTATATAATTTAAAAATACCTTGTTAAAACCTTATTGTTATCACAATAAACATTTCACATTATAATGTGATAGGCTACATATCCGTTTTTCTGGGGTGGCAGCAATATGCTGCCTTATTAGAAAACAGTAAAAAAAATGATTCCTTGAATTAGTATTAGAATTTTGAAATACAAGTTGACAGCCGGGCGAGGTGAGTGAGTAGCCAAGGAGAGTCAGTGACATGGCAAAAAATAGTGACTGACTTTACCACCGGCCTATCAGTTCCTTGCGTTGGCCTATCAGTTCCTCGCACCGGCCAATCATTAGCACCGCTCGGGTTAGTTTAGTGACTCCCCGAGGTCTCATTTTTGGACCGTATCACATACATATGCAGATAGTATTATTCACTACTTCAAGACCCTTCCTGACTTCTCAATCTGTAAATGCAATATACAAATGTAAATGCTATTGCGAAAAGCCTAGATATTAAACAAGTATATAGAAAATGTAAGTAAGAATCATGATTTTACTAGCTAATATATATTTTTTGCAATGTTATCTACAATATATAGTGGGTGGGAACCAGCATTCAAGATTGCCAGATTGTCTCTCCTGGCCAAGTCCCATGTGGGAAGTGCTGGTGGAGGGCAGGTGGAGGGTGAGGGGCTTTTTTGATGCATCGCTGCATATGAGATACTAAAATGTGTACTGTATATCATTTACATGCATGCAGACAAGAGTTACTAGGCTGTGTCTCTGAAATGGATAAAGCTACTGTACATGCACACAAGAATGGAGACATTCGCTGATTTGATGTCCATCTTGGATCATTCCTGGAGAGTAAGTTACATTAAGCTATATTACCCTTGCCCACTAACACCCTAAGCTTAACGCACCAGAATACTGACCACAGCTCAAACAATATTCAAGTTTGTTTTACTTAGATCATGACTTTTCGGACCTTAGTTGAAATTAAAACATTGTTAGAAGATGCACTCCTTGAGCTTGAGTCTGTGGTTGAAACCAGGCATTTGCATTAAGATACAAAGGTGGTGCAGGTTTTGGTGAGCGTAGTTAAACCAAGGGATTTCATGGTGATTGGAAGCAAAATGTTAAAATGATCTTCTCAGGTATTATGCATATACTACATTTGGAAAAAAATATATATAAACACATAGAAAAAATAATACCTACATTATTATAATTCTATAATAATTGATTTGATATACTATGCCTCAAAGTACTGTGAATAATCACTGGTCCAGAAATATAAACGTATGATGACAAATGATATCGAGGTGTGTTACCCTGCCCAGTTCTTTGTCCTCCAGAGCCAGGACTCCTGTGCTTTCTGTAAACAGCTTCACCTTGACAGCAGGCAGCGGGTGAGTGGTGGTGAAGTCCCCTTGGGTGCCCCAGCTGAAAGACATAACAAAAGACACTCTGGAGGTTAGCTTGCAGATGGCCTGTACATAGCAGTATAAATAACATACATCAAGACATCATGACATCAGCAGTGATTCTGAATACTGCCCTATTCCCCATTTTCTAGACTGTATATATTTCTTACGTTGTTCCAAAACTGAATTTGAAATGTTTACTTTTGTCTTCAAAATGTCTGTTATTTTAAATCCAACAAATCACATAGGAAGCCATTGTGTGTCAGTGTGTGTGTGTGTGTGTGTGTGTGTGTGTGTGTGTATGTAGCAGCACACTTATTATCCCTGCTGGGGAAAACAGAATCAATACGCCAATGAAAAGACACAATTCACGACATGGCAGAACATTAAAGACAAGGATACAATGTATTTATTTCTGGCTGGGTGAGTGCTGCATTACAACTAACGTAAAGTGTGAGTGCGTTAGACCTGGCAGCAGGATAAACTCTGTAAAAACAATAACCATGGTTTCTATAACCCCATATTATTCCACATTAAAGACACTCCTCAATACTCCCGTATCAGGGGTCCACATTGGCGTTTGGGTTTGAAACACAGTGCATGCCCCTCCCTACACCTGAATGCTGAGTGTCTATCACTCCTCTCTACTCCTGCCCCATTACAGCGCTCACACCGCACTCTACCTCTCCCCTTACATTCACCTGCGTGTGCCTTTAATATTTAAACACATACATGACCTACGTATTCAGAGTTACACAACACATCTGTAAATGCATTTTTCAGGCATTTTCAGGAAAGTCTTATTGGATGTGAAGGCTTGTGATAATGATGAAGAACATGTCGTCACCTCTCCATTTCTCACCCACTCGACACTCCATGCCGCGAGTGCACATCTCAACTCAGAATGAAAATAACACAGCGACAGACGCAAGAGGCAGATTGGGCGCGGAGAGCGAACGTGTCAATTTCTCACACTGGTGTAATGTTTCTCCACATAATTATTACACCAGAAGATGCTGGAAGGGGAATAGGAGAAATGACTATAGATCCGACTATAGATCTTCCAGTCGCCTTGCAAGAACTATAGTCATGTGCTGAGTTCATTGCCCACGGCAGCTATGTACATGTTCAATAAAGAATCCTCAAAGAAACCATTTAGGGGGAAGATAATCTGAGAAACCCAGACACACTGCAAACAAAATGCCCGAGTGTTTCACAAGCGTTTGGGTGCAGCTCATTTAATTCAGAAGACAGAATACAGGAAATGGAAAGGAGATGTGTAAGAGAGTAAACTCCCCTTCTGCTATTGTTGCAGTGAAGTCGCAGCAGTAAACACTGAGGCTTAGAAGCCCCACCCCCTAAACCATGATTTGTGGTTTTAAAATCAAAGGTTTTCAACGGTCAACGCCCCCTCAGCGCATGATTTGTGGTTTCCAAATTAACTACTTTTAATGTCAACACCCCCTCCGCACACATATATTATCAAGGGTCTGATTGTGAGACTATTCAGTAGGGAGAAGACTGAACTACTGCTGATCCGAGCAGGGGTGGCCTCTGATGGGCTGAGCCGGTTTTAGATGGAACCATTATTATAACCTGAAGGTGACCTTGTGGATCAAATAATAGCTGAGGTCTGCTGATGGATGTACTGTAACCCTGCTCTGCTAGTACAGCTCTCTGTTCGACCTTCATAGAACCTTGCTGAAGCAAGGTTTATTCAAAATCCTGTCACTGTTCAAAAATATAATGTATTGTTATAAAGACGCCAAAAAAGAAATATGTAATTATAAATGCAATGCAATGACAAAACTGACAATAATAAAGTTTATGTAAATGAGATTAGTGCATGTCGCTACAGTAACTGCATGTCCTTACCACATGTCATCTGCACAGTTTAGTCACAATGAATCACAATCACACTGTGTGCCTCTAAATGTACACAATCCACAATTTGTATGCAATTACTCAATGATGATGATATTATACAAATATCATCATCTTAACCATAAATGCACCCTGATGTGCATGTAAACACACATTGTAATCCCATATCTCCCCTTTACCTACCTCCATCTACACTTTTGCTCCCTCCCTCCCTCCCTCCCTCCCTCCCTCATCTCTCCTCCTCCCTCTCTCCTACTCTTCCCATAAAATGGCTCTTGAATTAAGGACATCAGAGAAGGACATTTGGACCTAAAAATAGCTTGTAATGGAATGAATATCACATGAGTTTGGTGTTGTTTCTTGACCGTATAATGCAGTACTACACTATCATATGATAATGCAATACTGTAAATTAAGTTAATTAACATCAATAAAAACATCATGTAAATAGATAAAAATATGTAATCTATATATAGATAGATACAATGTATTTAGCTGTTTATTGCCATTTTAAAACTACTAATACTACTAAAATCGACATCTAAAAATGTCACTTTACAGTTTAGGTAATTTTAGCAACACCTACAGTAAGTATGTGATAAAGGATCAATTCAAAACCAAACTCTTGTGGGCGAATGGGCTCTTTTGGACCAACCACTGATGTTCGAGCATCATTTACATTAAATTAAATTAAATTAAATTACATAAAATATTTATTATAAAAAAATCTCCATGTCAAATATGAATGAGAAGTAGGGTAAACAATGTACTACCTCAGAATGATAGCATCTAAATGGACTCATATTTGTATGCAATATAAATAAATAATTTCCATAATGCTTGGGGACAATCAAAGAAAGTCTGGGTAGGACAGGTTAAACAGTTTAGAGGGAGAAAGGGAAGACATGTTAGTGTTAGCAATCCCCCTACAACTATAGTGCTACTGAGATGTAGGTTGTGTGTATTTTTCATAATATACTGTACTTCAATGCATTTAATAGGAGTAAATAAAGTAACAGTAATAGAAAGTGAAGCACTACATTAGCCTTAAACATTTACAGTAACAGGGAACATTTTCCCTGTTTATAGGCTAGACCGGAAGAAAGTTTACCTGCTGCTAATTATTATTTCTAATCTTGTTTGAGTATCTTTAATATAATGTGCATAAAATTTTCAGTGCTGTTTATTGTTGTATATTGTATAGTTTTATTATAGTTATGTAAAAGGCTGTGTGCATGCAAGCAATGCAGTACTTGTGGAGGGTCAAGTGTTTGTATGTATATGGTGTGTATGTCCATAATGTTGTGTGTTCAGGTCCTTACGTTGGCTTGGAAGCCTCTGCTTGGTCAGTCTGGAGCTTCTCTCCTCCCTCCACCTCCATGGTGCAGTAGACAATCCTGTTAGGAGCCAGCGACTTCAGGCCCTGCACTTCCATGATCACCACCTGGCAGCACAAACACCGCAGTCATGCTAAAGAAAGACCAAACCTTTTCCAATTTAAACATATATTTGATTAGCTTTGCACTAGAACCCAGTCCACTATAAGAAAAGAACCCAGAGCCCTTGTTTTAAAGCAATTGAACCTTGGTTAAACCCTCAACTTGATTTTTCAGACCAACATATTGTAACTTGAGAAAACATTTGATAATACATATTACCAGCGTAGACTTTGCTTTGTAGACATGTTAGAAGTCTATGTTTAAGAAACATTGGAAGTCAATGGAGGCCAGATCATCACATACTGCAAATTATTTCATCCAAAACATTAGTCTTGGAATTTTGTTGAAGCTAAAGAGTTAAGGGTTTAACAATTCAGTATCACTTGATGTTGAAGCTGGAATAGAATAAGTTAACACAATCCTGGAATATCTATATCTAGTATTTGGAACGCCCTGCATGAAGACATAAGGCTAGCAGAATCAGTAGAATCTGGAACATTACTTATTTCAATTTTATTTTGGGGTATTTATTTATATTATTAATATTAATATATTTTATAATAATTTTAACAAAAAAACATAATGGTGTCAGGATCTAACAATGTTTAAAGTGAACAGCATGCTTTAACACTGTGCCAAAATCCTGTCATATCTAGTTATTTAGAACCTGACTCAGAAATAGCACGGCATCATAAACACATGAGGCGAGATCTCCTTCCTTCATGGTGATAGCACATCCCAGAAAAATATGTTAATGAACACGAGTCATGTTTCCATTTAAGTAGCAAGTAAAAGGTTTTTCTATACGTCTGTATTCACATATTCTCTGGGTTTTGGGAGTTGCTGCCTGTATCTAGAGTCTACTATACACTATACTCAGCCAGACTAGGAGAAGTAGCCTAGCATATATCTGATTTATGAATATCTGATTTATGAATACATGGTATAGGAGGCCTTTTTTAAATTAATTTTATTAAATCTCCGTTGCCACATGTGTTATGAAGTGCTGCAGTGACTGCAGCGCTGCTGCTCTCATGTGATGTGGGATTGTGGGATGTCTGAAATTGTAATGTACTTTTAATCCTTTTAAATTAGATTTCTATCATTTTTTCGTTTGTTTATTTATTTATTTTTATTCGTTCACTGATTTGTCACTGTATTGCGGTGAAACCATTTGTTGGAAAGTACTAACTAGTACTGTTATTGTTGCCTTTGTAACCTATTTGGCTCTACTCCTCACCTTGAAAAAATATAAAGCTGCAATCTGCAACTTTTTAACTTAATTGTCTTTCTTTTTCATAAATGTATTTATAATACTATACCTTGTTTGTGATAATTACAGTATGAGTAAGGTAAACAATTGAGCAGGCTGATATCGATAACTGTCTCATTTATTTTGCTACAACTATTTAAAGAAGGCCTACTTGTTAGGTCAAAAAACAAATCTATTATAATAACGTATCGTCAGTTCTAATTTGTTGGTTTACCTCAAGAGTGAAGGAGAGAACCACATCGGACTTTGACAGTGTGTTCTCGTCCTCCTGGCCCATGTCAATGATGGACGTATTGTGTCCGCGTTTGAGCTTCTGAAGTTTGAACTCTCCTCCCTTGGACACGGGCATGCTCTCCAGGTTAGCCATTAGCTGGTTTACTGAAGACTTCAGCTCCTCAATGTACATGGCCTCCATCTCTTTGGACACAAACTTAGGGAACTTGCCAGCCTGCATAGAGCACCAGAAAAAATTTAAATATTAATTCACAATTATCATTTTTAATACAGTTAAAGGGACACTCTTCGATTTATGTCTGGAATTACCCTTGTGGCTGGAACCATTGTTACGTTTTTGAAAAAAAAAGAGCAAAATCTCTAATAATAATGAGATAATTATAAAAAGGAAAATACTAAAGAAAACATGCATTAAAAGTAATAAAACTAAAACTTAGATCTGTTAAACTAATTGCTAATGGAGGCTATGCTCACACGAGGTAGAACAAAGAACACATGGGCTACCCATGGGAAAATATTTCATGACGCAAAGCGTCACGGCAGTTTCTTAAAGGCTCCCTAGAATGAGACTGTCGCCACATGTAAATGAGCAGTCTGGTTTTAGGTTTCAGCTAAAAAGGAAGGGGGTTGAAATAAAAAAAAATTGTTGAAAAGGGAAAATTATTATTTGTAGTATCTATCTGTAGAAATTAAACATGACAACCTTAAGATGTGCCTTTCTGTTTGATTGTATTATTTGTTTTAATGTATTTATGTTGAAGTTTTCATACAGAATCATAGTTTTCACAGTCTTTGTGACTAAAGGAGAAACATTGCATGAATCCTTATCAGGCTGAGAGGTCATGGGGTGCGTGGTTGCCGTAGCAACTTGGGCCTGATCAGCTGGGTCCCTAGCCATGTAAGGGTAAAACGCTGGGTGAAATGTCACTAGAGGATAATATATAATACCGATCTGTTTATCTGGAATGTAGAATAAGGATCATGTTACAGCTTTCTGCAAAGCAACACTCATATTTTAGGTTTAACGGTATGGGGGGAGAGTCCCCCCTTCTTCTTCAGAGGGCTGGCTGCACCCCTCACTACACAGATATCTGTATATGAATGCGAAACAATCTGGTCGTAGATGTTGTCTCTCAACTCCCAGCTCCATTGGCGCGTCTCAAATTGCTAATCGGACAGTAAACAATAACTGGCGCAGGGAAGAGGAAGTCTTGCCCGGACATCTGTTATATTGGCCCTTGACCCCAGAGGTAAATCGTCGTCAGAGCAATTGCCGATGGGTTCCGAGACTGTAGTGCCCCTAGAACCCCACATTTCAGCCCCTGTTGACTGATGTAGGGGGGCCACATAGAGAACGGTGTGAGCCTATAATGCGGGGGGGCAATATAGGGGGAGATACAAACCAAAACGTTTTTCTAATGCTGGTTTTAACCACAAAATTCCACACACAAATTGAGGCGTGTGCCTTTAAGATACTATCTGATTTTTTGCAATGTAGAGACTTTCATACTTAACCTCAGTGGGTGGCAACTCATACAGTGAGTCTGTTCAATTACATTAATCACATTTTGGTCTGTGGAACCAACAGCAGTTTCTGACTCACCCTGGCAATCTGGTCGGCCATCTGAAGACGTCCGTCCAGCTCTCTTCTGATCTGTGCAGCCTGCTCATCCAGGTTGTCCAGCTATTAATAAACAAAGTACAATCAATATATCAATATAAGACCTCAGTATAAACAATTTCCAACCAGCCACCTTGACACTGCTGTGACTTTTAACAGGGGCCATCCACTGTACAGTAGATCTCCTTTATCACAACAGACACACACACACAGACATATAAATTACTGTAACTAATTCATTTTCCAACATAAACATACTGTATTTTACTGAATGCATATTTATATTATTATGTATTTTTATTATATGTTAAATAAAGTTGAAATAATAAGCATGCATACTGGTATTAATACCAATATATAAAGTAAAATTCAGAATGTATGCTAAATGAAAATCAAAAAGATATCAGAAAGAAGGTTATACTTGAAAAATGTGTGAGCCATAATCATATCTGTACAAAATCCACTATATAATCAACACACAGAGGAACTTGTGCCAAGGGGAGAGGATCAAAATATGTATTTGAATGGTATACATATACACAGCTTATATGCATATGCTTATATGAATGGAATGCATACCTTCAGGAATAGGGGACAAAAGGCACATTTAAACCACTGCTCTGGAATGAATTCAGTTCATTCAGTGAATTCACATGATGCCTTGTCGACCAATACTATACCACTGCACCACACAAACCTCCGCTAAAGCTGCAGGACCATGGCTTGGCAAGGTTGTCTATGCAGCAGTCACTTCCTGACAAATCACCCTTCCGCCAACACACGCACACACACACACACGCGCGCGCACACACACAATCACGTGCGTAGGCGTTTTATTATTTTTTTTATGTTAAAGCTGAATCACGCCACGGCAAATACCCCCTATTGAATAACAATAACCCACAGGAAAGCGTATGCATGAAATTTGATAACCCCTTTTAAAGAAGTTATATTTGAAATTCAGCCACAGCGCAGAACCGTTTTAAATTGATCTGCAGAGGGGAAAATGACTCATCTTGGAGGAAATAATTTAATTGGCTGAATGAACTAAATCACTCCCTTATTCTCTATGCCATGATGTGCTGTTTTGGGCATGACGCCCCTGAGAGGAAGGCAGCGCAACAGTGTAACAACAGTGTAACAACAGTGTAACAACAGCATAACAACAGCGTAACAACAGCGTAACAACAGCGTAACAACAGCGTAACAACAGCGTAACAACAGTGTAACAACAGTGTAACAACAGCGTAACAACAGCGTAACAACAGTGTAACAACAGTGTAACAACAGTGTAACAACAGCGTAACAACAGCGTAACAACAGTGAGCTGGGTGGGTGAAGGAGGGGCAATGGTTTATGTAGCAATAGGAGAAGCTGGGATTCAGTTACAGAGGCGCTGTCAAGTGCATTGACGGAATTAACCAGCCGTGGCAGTATAGGGCGATAGCCAAATGTGGCCATGCAGGGTAATAATGAGGAAGATTAAAACCCCAGTTTAGCTTGGTTCCAGCTTGGAGACAATTGTAGCACACCTCATCCAAATGCACATTGAGACAACACATGGCTTTACTCTCACCACAGGAGCTCTGCTTCTCACCACAGAGACCATAAATGGACAGCTATTTCTGGTGTGGTTTTTACGGCTTCGTTCGAGAGAATATAGATTATTTTTTCCTCCCCATCAGATAGAATAACTGCCCACCTGCTAACGTTCCCATTCCGCAATCATTTAACAAACCTGGGCAACTGGAAAACATAATATCTAAAAATTAAGCGCCTTAATAAAAGACTTCAACTGTGAAATTTTTGAAATACATTGTGGCATATGTGGGATAAACCTTGTAGTCATGTCGGAATAACTGTGTGCATTAGACAATATTCGCAGCAGGGTAGAGAAGGACAACGTCCATTAGCCCTTTAATTTCAATGTAATGACAAGAAGAGAGATTTATGTCTGCCTCCTATTAATAATGAATCAGAGATTTACAGTACAGTATATTATCTGACAAAAGGAAAGAGATGAAATAGATTATGTCTCTCACTCTCTCTCCAGGAGAGATACTGTATCTCATTCTTGGCAAAATTGATGTTATGACCCACCAGTCAGCACCATCCCTCCATATGACTGCAGTCATGCCTAATGTGACCCCCATCTGCACTGTAATGTCTGGAACAGGCTGTTTTGTGACAGAAATGTCTTACACACTAAATGTTTGCAGTTTCCTCATTGTCACTGAATGATATTCTATAAATATTGAAAGGGCAGTAGCCTAAATTCAGTACTTATGTATACTATACATGCCAAATTACTATTTTACCCTCTTCCCAGTGGGAGGCTTTTAAAGTAAATCTCTCTACTCTGCAGTGTAAGCAAGTTAAGTAACAAAATGAGCTTGTGTCAGAAATATGAAAAACATATTTTATAAACTAAAATATTTTTGGGCAATCACAATTCTACAAATCATATAAAGAACCAATGTATAAAATTGTGTAGCAGTAAAAAGTCATGACATTTTAAAACAAATCCTGCACATCCTGCAGTGGTGAGGTTAGTCTGTGGCGGTGAGGTTAGTTTTGCCAACTACAGAAGACCAGGAAGAGAGTATCAATTACTATTTAACTTAAATTATGATGCACTAGTAATATGAGTAAAATGTGAAACAACAAACCCCCCAGACAACATTCTGGTCATTTAATGTTAGTAGTCTACATTTTGCACAGTGCTCCTTTAAGATCAGATTTCACCTATCCGCTATCTGCCGAGAAAATCCCCCATCCTCAACAGAAGCTCTTCGATCTCTCATACTTTTTAGTTTAGTATGATATGATCCAGGTCTCTGCTACCGGGACATGT
Source organism: Percopsis omiscomaycus (assembly GCA_027575585.1). NCBI lineage: Eukaryota > Metazoa > Chordata > Actinopteri > Percopsiformes > Percopsidae > Percopsis > Percopsis omiscomaycus. The sequence goes on along the minus strand of JAODLI010035129.1, from coordinate 10,083 downwards.
GCCAGCGCTGACCTCTCTGTGCCTGATGGTCTTTCACCCACTCCTATTGCATTAACAGGCCTTGTCTCATAGCCTGCGCTCTATTGATTCCTCGCTCCTTCCAGCAATCCCCTTTAAGAGGGAATGAGCTGAAATCACTGTGCCGCTGCAAACAGAAGGGGAGGGGCCCACCACGTCAAAAGCTGTCTGATTTCAGCTTGCACCCGAATGGAGACACATTAAACATGTAGGAGTAGGATGGCGAGATGCAGTGGCAGCAGGAAGGGAGGGAGAGCAAACTAGACAGGACATGGCTTTAAATGACAAATAATAACACTGACAATAGTACAGTATAGTATAGTATAGTATAGTATAGTATAGTATAGTATAGTATATAGTATAGTTAAAATTGTGTACATCTAAGACACATTGACAAATTGTACTGGAGACGTAACATGATTTTATCTCTATACCTATACAATATATAACCTATAATATTTCTGTAATATTTGTGACTGATGAGGAAGGTCAATATCGACCAAATACTTGCTGATTCTTCACCTTCATGTGCACAATGGTGGCCAGATGCTAACTAAAATAGAACAACTGTCAATGTGAGCTGTCAAGAGCTGTGCGTTTCCAGCGTTGGCCACTGAACAGCCACCCGGCTACATTACCCAGAGTTCTTGTTTAGTAGAGCACATAATCAGACTCTGTCACCAGCTGCAGTAGAATGCCTGTACTTACAGCGCAGCAGCACTGAGCAACATTCAGCCACACAATGACACTTGAGCAGAGACAAGCCTCCGGCGCCACGGAAGCAGGCAAGCAGGCTAAAGGAAAACTCCACATCTGTGATTGTGAGCGGGACTTAGGTTGATTGTATTGAAGCCTTGCTCGGATAGCGGACAGCAGCACCTCCACCCCCCACCCCGATGGCTTTCCTGTGCTGTCAATGTACCCGGAGCTTTGGGCATTGTTGTACTGCTGTGCCAGCGACCTCTGACTCGTGCAATCCTGTCACATTGCCATGCCTGGGAAGCCAGCAGCTTCGCCTGATGTAGTCTGACACTGCACTTTTAAGTCAACGTCTGTCCCTTCCCAAAATAACACCAACCTAATTCCATTTGTGTGACAACATCTCCTGAAAGGCTCATATTAAAGGGACACTCCTCGATTGGTGTCTGGAATTGCCCTTGTGGTAGAATACAGAGAGCATTCGAGTGTTGGGTGGCTCATAGGCTCACACTTTTCTACCCCTCCCCCCAATACAGTTGTGTTTCAAAGCCAAACAGTGAACTGGGGGGGAGGTTTGGGTTTTAGGGGAGCTATAACACAACTGTAACTTTTAAGCGACACTGCGGTATCTAGCATAGTTGTACATACTGCATGCAAACTGTGTCATATGGAGACTGTATGAGGAGTTGCTTTAAAGGGACAGACCTGGGTTTTGTTCTAGCAACCCCAGAAGCTATCATTTTAGCCCCAACTCACTCAGGCGTAGAGAGTGTCACCAATCAAAGTGAGTGTCCCTTTAAAACATTTATTATGGGTTTGTTTTTCCCATCAATCTTCTGATAACCGCAATACAACAATTACAGTCTAGCCCTTGTTGCGAGGAGCGTTAAACCTGGAGGTCAGCGCCCACGTGCTAAGACAGCCACCCCCTGCTGAGCTCCACAGCAGCATAATGGTGGCGCGCCAACCTAAAGGTTACGGCTGTCATCGTCCAATAAACACAATGCAGGTGGACAATCATTTTCATAGAAATCCAGAAAGGTATGTTTCGCTCTGCGCTACTGGAGCTGACAGCACTGCTGCAGCTAACATAAAGGTGATGTTGTCTTGATGCTAGCCAAGCTGACAGCAGGTCGGAGGTGATGAAATGGAGGCGGGCGGGTACTTAACAGCACAACTGATGACAGATACCCAGGTGCATCGTGGAAAATTAGCGGCAGAAATCGCACAGACCAATCCCTGCCTCTACCCCGTGTTTGGGAGGGAAAAGAGTGGAAAGGCACCGGCATGTTCAAGATAGATGAGACCTAGAAAGGTGGGAGCAGCTGGTCTATATTTAGGCTTGCCATGTGATCACAAGCCTGCGTGAGACTGTGTGCGTGTGAGTGTGTGTGTGAATACTGTATGTGTAAATGAGAAAAGCTAAAAATGCTTTCTTCTTTGTCAGTGTGAAAATAGGCAAGAAGCGCTATAGGACACTTTATACCCTGAAGCTAGCTAGTGCTTTTTTCCATAACCCTAACCAAGCACTTTATATATCTAATCTATGATAAAACCCTGTTTCCATTCCAGGGCAATATTGGTGCAGCCTCATTTTCAAGGTGTCTGCAGGCACAGCAAACACCTTGATCCTCTCCCCATCATGTGTGCAGTGAAGTGGCTATATTACACAATTATATCAGCTACGGGCAGGAGGAGCTCAGCGCTAATTCAGCAGCTAACCTACCTAATTGTAATTGTAATATTTGCTGATGAGACAAAGACAGTAAAGAGGAGGGCTGATTTGAGAATGGCCTGTCAGTCAGCATGCCCACAAGCAGTGACTTGTGTTTTTGAGCTTGTGCTTCAATTTTGATGTCTTGGCACAGGTAATTTAATCAGAAGCCCCTTGAAATTGCGGGCTTGTTTAAGCCAGAGTGAGAGTTCATTCATGCAGATAAATATTCATGATTGCAACAGCTAAGCATGAGAACTGAGCATGAGAATTTTTCATTAATTCTATTCTAGATGGTATTGCTCTCAATGAAGTAGAAAGTACCATCACAGGGCCTACCGTATATGAATGCCACACTAAGTAACACACACAAGTCTGTTAATTTTTTTTATTATTTATCTTATAGAAATAATTATAACTAACTAATAATTTGTGTAAATGTTTTTCTGTGGTGCGAGCAACTCCTACGCAAGCACTGTCAGCTACTTTGTTCTTCCCTGAACAATAGATGAAAACTAAATACAATGGCAACAAAAAAATGCTCTGACAGGCTATTGTCAATATTAAATCAATGTCAATGTATCTTCTTCTCCTTCATAATACCGTGTTACAGTTAAACTTTGGAAGGAAGATGGATACTTTATCTGTTCAACAAAAGCCAAGTCAAAAATTCCTTTAGAACATAAAATACCTTAGAAATATATGAACATCATAGTTGGAGGTTAAAGATATGAAATAGCTTTAAGAACGGAGATTTTGTTAAATCCCATGCTATCTAAGATGTACGTGCTGTAGTGTGGTTGGTGAAGCTGTGCTGTTTTTTGTTGTGTTTAAAAAAAAAGAAGGGAATTCTGGTTTAATTACTGAAATGTAGACTCGCCACTCATTTATCTACCATCAAGACAGCACATTCACTGTGCCTGTGCGACTGAGAATGATTTCTGCCAATTACGGCTGATTGTGTTTCCATTAAATAAACTCCAGGTGGTGTATAAGTCTTCTGCAATCTAATTCAACTAATGTCTAATACCACACATTAATTCATCTTCTCTGAAGAGCAACTACAGTATTAACCCTGCTAGAAGGAACTAATGACCCTTCTTTGAGGTAGATTGATCCGATACACCCGGACTTCCTCCTTCCAAAGCACTCATATAAGAATGCCAGGGACAGAAATCACTGATTAGCAAGAGGATTGTGAGAGATAAAGATAAAACATTAACCCCTCTTCTTAAAGACACAACGTAGCTTCATGATCACGTATTTTTCTGGATGCAGATTTCTGAACATGTACTGGCAGCTTTTCTACCAACATTAAGTGGAGCGTCTTTACATAAAGTGGAGGAAAAATGCTGAATGGACTTATGAAATGCATCTAAAGGAAGCCTATAATTATCTATAAAAATCTGGACATTGAAACCAAATTGAGAAATCCCATTTGTCACTTGAGTATGTCAGCCCACCTGTTCAGATTTATACATTTATAGCTAAGGACACAATATAAGAATATATGTCATTTCAAGAATTAATTTGCATAAAAAGTGCATAAAACTGATATATAATGCACAAATAATTGGAAATGTAGTGGAAATGTGTCTGGCTCCAAATTCTGCTGTGATAAGGTTTTTAATCAACCCTCCTGCACGCATTAATGCTGGTTTCCCCTGTTCCAATTGAAAGCTTAGCAAGAGGAATGTTATACAGTATAATCATCTAATGGATGTTTAACTATTCAGAAAATAAGATAAGATAAACATTTGGGATAAAGATAAATATTAACCCCTCAAAATAGGCCTGATGGCAGATAGGTAGAAAGCTTGGTAACACTTTACGGTAAGGGTATATGAATTATCATGAATTCATACATGACTTGTGCATTACTTCATGCAGTATTATCTCATGAATCATCAGGAATGAAGGAGTTATTCATGAACTCATGCATGAACCACACATGAATTACAGCATTAATTAAGGTGAGCACATCATCATGAATGATTATTTACTAAGCATGATCATGATGTATTCTTTGTTCGCAAAATATTTGGTCTTATCTATCTATTGTGGGTAAAACTACGGCTATTGTACATGAATTATCATGAATTCATGCATTATTTCATGCATGAATTCATGCATGTCAGACTTGAATTATTAGGGCCATATACAATAATCCACATTATTTCATGCATGCATACATGCTAGAACAATATGTCAATAAATGCCAGAACAAATGTTTTTCAATCATCATGGTCTCTGAGTTATTAAGCATGTTCATGTTTTCTTCATAGTAGAATGCAGGTAGGTGGACAGACCCAAAAATAGCCAATCACAGCACATAGCACATGAATTTTGTTGACATTCAAATACTGTAGTCATTATTAATTAAGTAATAGCTTCTCGTGACATTGTGTTTGTGGCCCCTCAACTAAAGTGTTGAATTGGTCCTTTAGCACCGATGAACGATGTGTTATTAAGGGGTGGATGTAACAAATTACAAATACTGTCGTTACTGTAATTGATTAGCATTTTTGTGTACTTTTACTTTTTTTAGTATTTGTAATTTGTAAAAGTCTGTAATTTTACTTTTACTTAAGTATATTTTTCAATAAGTATTGTACTTGCTACATTTGAAAACCCCTCTGTTACTTAGTCCAATACGGTCCATGATGGCAACGTGACACGGAAAGCTTGTGCTGTTTACGGCAAGATCGCAAAATGCTCCTCATTGTTGCTTGACAGTGGCGGGTGGTGGTAACCACTGCAGTCGGCGTGAAGACCATGGATAAGGAAGTAGATAACGCCTTTGCAATTTGACATGCGTCTGCGTGGGTCGCCATTACAGGACGGTCAACAGTCAGGAGTCATAGAGAGTAGACCGCTTGGAAAAGTGCTGCTGGCATGTGCGGCATTTTGCTGTTACAAACAGAGGAAACATTCAAAACAGGTATCGTGGGCAATTCTATTGTATTTTAATGTTATGTAAATTAGTGAGCGTGTAATATCGCTTCAGAATATCCTGAAAATGACTTGACACCGTCTTGATGATGGCTACCGAACGAAAACATAACGTTAACTGAATCATTGTTAGAGCACTACGTGAATAGGGGTAAACGTGATTTACTTAACAATGACCATATTCTTTGTATAATTTAGGCTACTTTATAGAAAATTATCAGTTGGAATGTGTGTAGCCTAAATTAGGTAGATTTAGTAAGACATTTATGCTGCTAGATTAATGCACTGGCTGAAACATTCAGCTACATGCCAGAAGAAATTCATGCATGAATTCATAATAATTCATGTACCCTTACCGTAAAGTGTTACCGAAAGCTTATAGTAATAACTGATGGAAGAAAGTGGCACTATTTGAGGAGGTATACAGTAATTACATTAATTACATTTCCAGGGATAAAAATGACATATACCATGATAGAAGGATTTTGCAATAATGCAAGTAGGAGTCACTGAAAAAACCCATTAAGGAACTAATGAGGTCAACCCTCTTTGCCATTTGCTGTGTGCTATTATCCCAAAGTGCCTGTTGATTTAACATAAATTACCCCCATTGAGTGCACCTGTAACCCTTGTAGTGTTGGTTCCATGGCAGCCATGCTGTGTTATAAACAGTGTGAGAGAGTGTTCATTTTTCTGGAGTGTATTTTTTTTAAATGTGGAACCAGCATAAACATGGTAAAACGTCATACAAAATAGGTAGTTATTTTCTTTCGCCTTGATTGATTTGTTTACTAGTGTAACTTCCGGGGGCGCCATCAGGAAAAGCGTCTCGCCTTCCCGTGGGGTCTTGCCCGCGTGCGGCCTACCGACACATCCCTGCTCACCTGGAACCAATCGGGCTATTATTACTCATGGCTTGCACCTGAGGGGAGGGTATATGTGCGTAGGTTTGGGGAAGTCATTGTGTATGTAACGTGCTTTGTGTTCCAAACGGCTGTTAGCCAGTGTTTTCCGTTTACTGTGTGTTCCTTATTAAACGGCGAGCACAGCCTCACGCTTATCCAGACATCGTCTCTCTGCACGTCCGTTTCTGAGTCTCGCTACGTCTGCGCCTGCACTCAACCCATTCCCACTGTCACAACCAGAGCTGTGATTTTCTAGTTTTACATTTTTCTAATTTGAGCTATACCATGAACAAAAATAACTGGAAACATTGGAAACCTCAGGAAAATAAGCAATGCCCGGTAAAACACTAACAGTAATATAAAAAAAACCTATTAAGACCAGATGTAGCACTTTTCCCCTTTTTAACGGATATCTATTTTTGAATGGCGGGAAATTGGTCTGTCAGGCCAGCCACTTGACATCTAGGTTTTAGATTTCTTGATTTTAGGAAAGTCCTACCCTAATGAATACAAGTAATTGATTGTTGAAACACCTATGGCCTCAATGTGCTTCATTTTTAAATACAGGAATTAGTTTATGCCATAAGGGCTATTCTACTGTAAAACAGAAATTGAAATAACATTTCTACATTAATAAAAATCTGTTAGAAATTCTTACCTGCCATGAAAATCTAAAGTTATATAACGTTATGCTCTAACATAACAGTACGTTACAAATATGTTATGCAGTTAAAGTGTTGTGCAGAAATCAGGGAATGGTGCATGCTGGGAGCTTGGCTGATGAGCCCAGTAGTCATACCAGACTAATCAGGCTGTGAGTCATTTCCAGGACCTGCTTTTACTTCTGTATGGGACAGAAATAGACCAGTGCCTTTTTCCATGTTCTCTGGATGGGAACTGCAGAAATGAAAATCCCCCTGTGAGAAATGATGGCCTCTGAATCTCAGCTAATCCATTAAAACCTTTCATCAAATCCCTAACAGCCCTAAGCAACGCCGAGCAGACCTCATCTTCTTTTTAGAGAGAATTCTATCATGTAGTAAAGAACTACAGCATGTGGCCGTGGTTGACTGCTGACAAGTGGCTCTGACTCACTAATAGGACTTACTGTGTCTGTTTGAGGCATGGTGAGCAGAAATGTCTCTTATCAAAGTGTTGTGGCAGAACATGAAATGGCAATGAAATGGCAAATCAAAGGCCTGAGAGGACTCAAGAGAGCAACCAATAAAAGTAATACATTTTGTACTACGCTCACTTGCATGCAGGTATCAATCTTTATATCTGTAAATGGACCTGAATTATTCATCTATGAAAATGAATCAGGGCGGTACCATGTACGGTACGACATAGGCTATGCAAAAACAGAAATGCACCTTTATTTTAAGGTAAACATAAAACAGTAATTCTTACTGTTGCTACCAGCTAACCAGCCACATTCTTAGGGTAATTAGGGTTAGGGTTTGTTTTTTATTGTAGAAGTAGTAATATATTGTTATGAATATATTGTTACTTAATTAGCACTTTTGCGTATTCACAAAACTGCCTTCTAGGACTTGTCTCCTTGCCCCAGCAACTGCTGCAATGACAGAAGATGTTTGAAGATGTTTAGGAAATCAACATCTTAAATTTAAAATAAGTCATAAATCGGTCATTGGTTGTTTTTTAAATTTTTTATTTGACAAAATGAGCCTAAACAAATGTCCCTAAACGAATGAGAAAGATTTTCTTACAGTGAGCAATAATTAATTTATTCAATTTCTAATGTTCTTCCAGTTATTTTTGAATAACAATTTTCTTTCAACACATTACATGGTTAAAAGAAAATTGTTCAAATATTGTTTTTGTTTTTTTCTTCTGCCAGCTCAATCCCGGTACACAGAATATGAAATAAAAAATCCTAAACATAAAAACAATCAAAGCGATCTGTTCTTGCCCTTTCGCCTGTGGCTTTGTGTCTCTCAAACAGTTTGTCCTTATGTCCTTTAAAAAATAAATAAATAAGGCCAAACATCCAACTAAGGTCCACTTAAAGTATGGGGTGCGATTTTGAGAAGAGGTCCAGGGCCACTTTTCATATTTGAGAGAATTATGGACCCGTTGCTTCTTTTAAGAAGCAATTATGAATTATTACGTAAATGAAATGAAATGTGCTGTAAATACAGTAACAAAAGAGGCTTTTAATCATTGAAATGCATGTCCTTCTATGTCACATATTAATGTGGCACTGTAATAAAATATAGTAGGCTGCTAAAGTACATGTAAAAGATCAAGCGGTAGTCTTCTTCAATCAAATTAAATTAAACAGCTTTGGCTACCACATTCCAGCATTTATTCAAATCACGGTAGAGAGTATATAAACCCTGCATACATCAAACTAAAAGTGACAGGTTTATTGCTTCCGGTGTACATGTCTTATCTCAGTGAACATCTGTGCATACATCCGGTGTCCATGTTTTATCGCATTGACCATCTGTGCATCCAACCGTTATTTTTAGCCATATTTGGAGTGTCCGTTAACGGGTGCGTGTGTGTGTGTGCGTTGGGGGGTTTGTGTGTCCTTTCATTATCAGTGGGAGAGGGTTGTTTTTTTAGGTTGGGTAGTGAGTTATACATATAAAGCCCACTGTTAGGGTTATTGTGTCTGTCCTGGTCATAGCTGGTATAGACAGGCTACCGTTGCGAGAATACAGCCGATGGCTGTTTCGAGCGATATAATTGTGTCAACGACAATGACTTACATGCCTTCGAAAATAACAGGAGCCCCGAAGAAACGGAAGCATGTAATGTATAGAACGCAGATACCCCCTCCGGATGTATAATCCGATAGTTGGACATTACGCAAGGGCGATGGCGTGTGGAGGTATATTTTTAATTACGAGAGGAGTGATGATGGCTAAAACGCCCCTCCTCTAAGCCCCCTCCCTTCTAACGCCTCCCAGCCATGGTATAAGACCTCAACGCCTCTTCTAATTGTGATTTCTCAACAACCTGACAGCGATGGAGTACGCCGGTGATATCGCGAGCCTAGACGACATCTCGCTATTTGGCGATATTATGAGGATGGCAGCGGCTCCTGCATCGCGGACCCCATCTGACGTCGTTGATACGTGGGCATCCCCGACCCAACGCCTCTGATGCGCCCACCCAGGAGTCCCCGCTGACGTCATCAGACTTGGGGGCATTCCAGCCCTCAAAAGTGCCTGCGTCATCCGGCACTGTCGACACTGTAGACGGGGCTATCTCCAGATCACTAATAGGCGTCCTTAAGCATCCACAATCCTCCATCCATGTCTATTCGAACCACCAAAGCATTATTTCGATGGTTATTTCGAGGAGTTGGTGGCCCAGTTATGGAATGATCGATTCTTACCATCGGTGCTACACCTTTTGGACATAATAGGTCTAACAGTGACTAAATGTCGAGTGCATGGGGCTACGGAGGCCATTCTACACGAATTGCGAGACTGTGAATACATATCAGCAAAAATCTGTGAGATTCTCGACTCGGACGTCGGTGAAGAATATCTACAGGACCAGGCGCTTATAAACGCATAGAGTTACTGGAAAGGTGTCTGAAATGGGTAACTTTCTAAGGAAATGGCTGTTTAAGCTTAGTGGGGTTATGTTTGACGCATGAGATCACCCGTCAGCTACAGAGGACTATTAAAAACTGAGAACGGAGCCATATTACATTTACATTTACAGCATTTGGCAGACACTTTTATCCAAAGCGACTTACAATCAGTACATTTGTCAACAGTTGAACCGGTTAACCACCAGTTTTTGCAAGCAGAT